>JAJMCG010000002.1:0-224157 GCA_030572895.1 Jamesozyma jinghongensis
TATACAGAAGACAACACAAGAAGGGTATCACTGAAGAAACTTCCAAGAAGAGAACCAGAAAGACTGTCAAGGCCCAAAGAGCTATTGTCGGTGCTTCTCTAGACTTAATCAAGGAAAGAAGATCCATGAAGCCAGAAGTCAGAAAGGCCAAGAGAGATGAAAAGACCTCTGCCTCCAAGGAAAAGAAGAAGGCTGACAAGGCTGTTAGAAAGGCTGAAAAGGCCAAGTTAGCTGCTACTCAAGGTTCTAAGGTCTCTAAGCAACAAGCCAAGGGTTCTTTCCAAAAGGTTGCTGCTACTTCTCGTTAAGATATATATACTTAAGATTACTTAAATGAATTTTTATATTTTCCAATTGTCTAATTTTATGTATACTCAAACAATATCATATGAGCATAATAGTACTAAATTCATACTTCTTTTTTTCGTTTCTATATTTATAAAGTGTAGATATTTCTGGTAAGACTTCAAGAAGGGAAGGTGAATTTGCTTAGAATGCAGTTTAAAGTTATTGGAAATTGTGTGTCCTCTGTAATAATTGTTTCAAAGGGTTTAAACTTTTAGAAGCTTATGCACATAAGGAAATGCATAAGTAAAACAGTTTCGAAACTATAGAATGGAGGTCCACTCAAAGGTCCGTAGGTGGGTACTTTTGAAGTTTTCTGATCATAAATTCCAATTTCAGGCAAATATATTTAGCGAAGCATGCAATTACCTAATTCGGTAATAACATGTTTTATCTTTCAAAAACAGCGCCATGGAAGCAATGAAAATTATGCTATTTGAGGTCATCTGGCGAAAACCATTTTATGGAACGTAATACTAAACCTCAACATCATGTTTTACCTTGTAACTTCAGTGATTTTATTTAGAACTATATCTGATACATGATCGTTAGTTGACCCATATAAAATGGCTTACGCTCTAATATTATCTTGATACCTTCTTGATAACTAAACTCTGTAAAATTTAAAAAACTATATTATCAACAAAATCCCAATATAACTAATAATGAAATCCATCACAATTGCACTATCTTTAATACCTTTATTTACTTACGCTTCAGCCCAATCAACAGTTGTATCATGTGACACCATTCCTTCTAATTATGTCGAAAACACACCACACTCAAGCGCTACTTTCACAGGTAAAAATAAAATTTTTGTTTACGAATATTATAATTCCATTACATATGTCAGTGATTGTAATCCAACGTCGACATCTTCATTCGGTCCTAAAACTTCAACAGATTCTGCTTTCTAGATAACTTCAGTCAATAACATAGTGACAAATAAATCATCTTTTTTCACAAATATCCAATTTACGCAAAAACAAAGCTATGATGTTATCAACACATTATCTAGTAAACCAAGTATGTTCTAAAGAAATTCATCTCTTCCGAAATTTGACAACACATTTATCATTTATTCTCTTCTAACTATTATGTAATTTAATTTAAGGCTTCGCATCCTATTTCGTCTAGGAATGCGTTTAAATTTTTTGGTCTAACCTGGTCTTTAATTATATCTGTTAAACTTTTAAAATATTTTTTTCTCAGTCTCATTTCTCTCAACAGGAAATTCTTTTTCTCAATTGTGTCGTTTATAATGGTTTCCATTTCTGGATTCCAATTATCCTTCATGCTATCTAGTTTAGAGTTAATTTGATTTATTTTATTAATCAAATTCTGTGTTTCCTTCTGCAAAATATCGTTTGAAGGACTTTTCAGTACTTCCTGAACCTCTGAATTTATGGCATTCTTATCTCTTTCAATTTCCATATATTCTTCCTTCAGTTGAATTAACTTTTCGTATGAATAGTCTTCAGGGTTTACAGGCTTTTTAAACTCAGTTTCAAAGTCAATCGGAATTTCTTTGCAAGAGTAAATGATAATCTTTCCAAAAGTTCTGCTAGTAATCTTTTCATGTGTTGTTAAATTTTCCAACGCTTTTAGCGTTGAAGGTTTACTAACTTTATTATGTAAATTCTGAACAATGTCATTTATAGCAAAAGGCTTACATTGGGAATTCAGATAATCTTCTATTATGTTTTCAGCTTTTGTATTTTGTTAGTAATTGGAGCAATATCATGTTTTCTGGGTTAATACATACCTTCTACGCCTTTGGCTTGAACTGCCTTTACGGTGCCTGCAGTTTTCCTAGTAGACATGTTTTTTTTTTCAAGTGATTAGAAATATACAACTTGAGAAACATTCCTGTTTGAAAGCGGCCTACCTATTTATATATTTTGCTTTCGGTCAGCGGCTAACTTAAAATTAAAGAAAACGGAAATGTGAAGATATTTGCCATTTTTATAAATATCGTAAATTTATAAAACATTTGAATGTATACCAATTTACTGATCTTATTTGTAACCCAACTTAACAGCTTCTTCATAAGTCGGATAATCAATGTAGCCATCGGCCGTCATTGCGTAAAATAAAGCTCTCCTGTAAGCATTTATTGGGTAACCTTTTTCTAAACGGTTGACAATATCTGGGTTAGAAATCCAGTATCTGCCGTATCCAATTAAAGTTCTGTTGTCAGCATTAACCAAATTTTTGGCAAGAATTGGGTGCAAAGCCATGTTACCGGCTCTGATGACTGGTCCCTTCCAAATAGAGTAAACGAAATTGTTATTACCTCCATCAAATTCGCCTTGACCTTCAATTAACAATGGGTTGGTAACGGTAGGTTCGACTAAATGAACGTATGCAATACGTTTTCCAGTATTAGCCCTCCTTTCTAATTCACCGAGAATGTAAGCATATTGAGCAACAATTAATGGTTCGGAACCGCCAGACATATTACCATAGACACCGTATGGAGATAACCTAATACCGACTTTTTTGACACCAATGGCCTCGATAACAGCATCTATAACGTCCAAAACAAATCTTGCTCTGTTTTCAATGGATCCACCATAGTCATCTGTTCTGTGGTTGGAGATTGGGTCTAAGAATTGATTCAACAAGTAACCATTAGCACCGTGAATTTCAACACCATCTGCACCAGCAGAAATGACGTTCTTAGCAGCTTGGACATATTCTTTAACATATTGTTCAATTTCATCTTTGGTAATTGTATGTTGCTTAATATTAGCCTTTTTGGCAATTTCTTTAGCTTGGTCATTCATCCAAAGATCATCAGATGGAGAATCATAACGTAGACCATCTCTGGCTTGACAATCTGGAGCAGCTTGTCTACCTAAATTCCATAATTGAACCCAGACAAAAGATTTGTTTTGATGAACTCGAGCAAAGATTTGTTTCCAAACAATAATTTGTTCTTTGGACCATATACCTGGAACATTGTCGTAACCGCCAGCTTGTGGAGATATAAAAGCACCTTCAGTGATGATCATAGTACCTGGCCTTTTAGAACGCTGATCATAGTACTCAGGGGTCCAGTCCTTATTTGGAACATTACCTGGATAGGTGGCTCTCATTCTGGTTAAAGATGGCATGACAGCTCTGTGAGCAAGTTTGGTGTTACCGATTTTGATTGGCTTAAATAAGTTAGTGTCCCCTAAAGCCATTGGTGTTAATTCTGTAGTGAATGACATATTTGAAGTCAAGTAATTTTGGGTTTTATCAGTCGTTGTTGGAGATTATTTGATATTAAAAATACTAGCAATAACTACAACTTTCATCAGTCAGTCTTAACAATCAGAACTGTCAGAACTGTATAAGTTAATCAATATCTGAAATTTTAAATACTTTCAACTATCGTCCTTAAGACCCATAGGTTCATAGTGTATGTAGAATTAAATTTTTAATCAGTTTAATTTGTGGAAGCATCACACTACTAAAATAAAGGTTCTTCCCCACTGAATTTCCTGAAATATTATGTCACACAAAGTACGCTAGCATCTGACTTCGCGTTTGCATTATTTTTAATGGTTACTACCCCTAGTGGAAATTCCGACATTCCGTGTTCCGTGTTCCGTTGAGATATAACGAATCGGAATAAACTCAATGAAAGTTGGAATAAAAATGTGCCACTAAACATAACCTAATTATTACTTACCAAATATAAAAGTTAGTTTATTAATATCTTAATAATATAGAGGCGATGAAAAAGTCATTAATTTTTCTTCTATCTTGTTTATTATTTTATACACATGAGTTTATTCTATAAACAGTATCATATGAATATAACCATCAACTAAATAATTCATTTTTTATCCCAACCCATCTTGATTGCTTCATCATAAGTTGGATAGTCAATGTAACCTTCAGCAGTCATAGCATAGAACAAGTCTCTGTTGTACTTGTTTAAAGGTAAACCCTCTTTTAAACGAGCAACGATATCAGGATTAGCAATCCATAGTCTACCATAGCCAATTAAAGTCCTGTTATCAGCGTCAACTAACTTTTTAGCTACTTCTGGGTGAAGAGCTAAGTTACCAGCTCTAATGATTGGACCCTTCCAGATAGAATAAACGAAATCGTTAGTACCCTCATCGAATTCACCTTGACCTTCAGTTAAGAATGGATCGGTGACACGTGGTTCAACCAAATGAACGTAAGCTAAACGGTTACCAGCCTTAGCTCTCTTTTCTAATTCACCGATAACATAAGAGTATTGGGCCACGATTAATGGTTCAGTAGTACCAGACATAGTACCAAAAGTTCCGTATGGGGAGAATCTGATACCGACCTTATCAGCACCTATAGCATCAACTAAGGCGTCGACGACTTCTAATGTGAATCTAGATCTATTTTCAATGGATCCACCGTATTCATCGGTTCTGTGGTTAGAGATTGGGTCTAAGAATTGGTTCAATAAATAACCATTGGCACTGTGAATCTCAACACCATCTGCACCAGCAGCGATGGAATTCTTAGCAGCAGTAACGTAGTGTTGGATGTATTCCTTGATTTCTTTCCTAGTGATTCCGTGTTGTGGGTTGTTAGACCTAATAGCTCTTTCCTTTTGTTCTTCATCCATGTAAATGTTGTCAGAGGCAGAGTCATAACGTAGACCATCTCTAGCTAGGACGTCAGCGTAAGATTGTCTACCGAGAACCCATAATTGTACCCATACGAAGGATTTGTTTTCGTGAATCTTAGCGAAGATCTTCTTCCATTCAGCAACTTGTTCCTCAGACCAGATACCAGGAGCATTATCGTAACCACCAGCTTGTGGACAAGTAAATGTACCTTCTGTAATAATCATGGTACCTGGAGCTTTAGAACGTTGATCGTAGTATTCAACGGCCCAGTCCTTGTTTGGAACATTACCTGGGTGGGTGGCTCTCATTCTGGTTAAGGGTGGCATAACAGCTCTGTGAGCTAATTCGGTGTTACCGATTTTAATTGGCTTGAATAAGTTAGTATCCTTTAAAGCTATCGGTTTGAAATCTTGAACGAAAGGCATTGTATGTGCGTTGACAGTTGTTATATTTATTATAGTTGAGTTTTTTTTTCTGGAAAAGAGTATATAGAAAAGAAGTATATCTACATAAATGTTATAAATTCTTTGGATTTATATACACGGAACTCTTACATAAGTATTCCAATTACCCACCATCTCATCGGTAAAGTTTTAGGTTTCATATTTCATTTTACATAAGCAGTGACTCTCGGCTTTTGATTTTCGGCACGGAAACGGAAGAAAAGGAGACGGAACTTCCTTTTTGGTTCATAAAATTCTTACAAATCATGGATATTTTTACTAAAAACAGGTAGAGTAACGGTCCGTCTTATCTGTGTTCATTGCAATAATATAAACAAAGTTTCCGTCGATTAGTAAAATCACAATTACATACTAGGTATTGCTGGTTAACCTTTCAAATTTTATTGGATGAGCTTGGAATTTAAATGAATAAAAATGAAAATACGCTCAAAACGGAGTTAAAATCTCAAGATGCGAACCCAATATCCATTAGATTTGGAATAGATTAGTGACTACTAAAGATATGTCCCATAAAACAACTCATTTTTTTTATGAAGTTTGTAAAGTGAAAACATAGCTAAAAAAAAAGTGTTTCAATGCATTAGCGTTCAGTAAGGTGCTTCTGTAAAACCTTGAAAGGTAATCACTATTGTTTCGAACTTTTTGTAATTGACTGATGACTTGGTGAAATTGCATAATTTGCTCCCTCAGTTTCGCTAAGGGATAAAATACACTTATATTTTTCTCGAATATTATCGGAGAAATCCTTTTTCAGGTTTATTGACAATTTTTATAAACTGTAAATCACATTTGTGGAATAAGCACTGAGTCATACATATCCTATATTTAGAAGTATACTATAATCAATTCAATTTGGTTCAATTTAAAAAAAATGCATAAGTTGTTTTTATATTTGCTTTCAATGTTCAGTATATGTAGATAGAAAGAATATATAACTAGTTCATCTCTGATGCTTATAAAATATTACAAATTGTTAGAGCCACTATCCATGGCCTCCTTATAAGTTGGGTAGTCTAAATACCCTTCGTAACCCTGCGTCCATTTAGTCGTTTCATCGAATTCATTTAATGGTAATTGATTCTTTAAACGGTAGACTAAATCAGGATTAGAAATATAATATCTACCATAACCAATTAAAACATCTTCTTCTTCCAGTAATTGTTTTACAATCTGTGAACGCAATGCCAAATTACCTGTTCTAATCATTACACCACTCCAACTGCTTCTAATGAATTCATTAACACCGTCATCAGGTTCAACTAAATGTATATATGCAATTCTTTTATTTTTTCTGTGACCCCTCATCTCTAGTTCTTCAATAATTGGTGAGCACTCAGATAGTCTAACACCAACTTTATCAGCGCCTATCGAATCCACAATAGCATCCAAAATTCTTAAAGTAATAAGTAAACTATTTTGTAATGGATTTTCATATGCGCTATTGTTTTCATCCTTCTTTGGAGTTAATATTTCATTGAGCAAATATGAATTGTCATGGTGAAGTTCAATACCATCAGCACCAGCTGCAATGGCATTCCTTGCTGCTTGGACAAATTCAGCCACATACAATTTGAAATCTTTTGCATATGTATCTTCATGAATTTCTTTATCGTAGGCCCACAGCTGGATCCAGGCAACACATTTATTCTCATGAATCTTGGCAAAAATTTTCTTCCATTCTTCAATTTGTTCCTCAGACCAAATACCAGGTTGATATTCATATCCACTAATCGGTGGACGTACAATGGTACGTTCGGCGATGATCATTGTGCGAGGCTCTTTGGAACGCTCATCATAATAATCAACAGTCCATTTCTTATGCGGTACATTACCAGGTGCAGTGGCTCTCATTCTAGTTAATGGCGGCATTACAATTCTATGCGAAAGAACATTGTTGCCTAACTTAATGGGTTTGAACAACGCTGTATCCTTTAAAGGTATTGGTGTATAACCCTTCACAAAATGCATTGGGTATGTATGAAATTCAAATCCTTTCTGAGATCCTTCAGTCTAAAAAACAATAAAAGGAACTTATTAAGTAGAAAAATAGTGAATATATTGATAGGATTATCTATACATATATATGATATTGAGAAAGAAAGAGGGACGCGCAATCTGTCACTACGTCCTTCTCTCTGTTTAAATTTTTACTTGTGCAGCATTGCTTGTTGAATCTGTTTTTCGAAGAAACGTGCCTACTATTAGACCTTCTAAGAATTTTCATAAAATTCTGCAGCCTATTTTCTTGGTTCGGCGCAGAATGGATCCGCCTTAGAGAAAAGCTTAAGGAAGTCATGGATAAGATTTTGATAAAGTCTACTATAAAAATAGGGAGAAGAAAATATATACGGTAGTTTGTCGGTTTTTAGCGTTTGGTACACCTTCACGATGTAGCCTAACACATTGCTTTCCAGTTGTTTTTAGTTCGTAAATATATTCCGAAACAGAGTAACCATTTAAATTCTATCCTTTCAAATTTGGGCTTTCGGAAGAAAGGAAAGTTTTCTTTCTATCTTGCAAAATATGTGGGAGGTTCATCATATGTTTAATCTCACTTTAGTGATATTGCTTGGTAGTATTTCGGGGATAGTCAATTAAAGGCCAACGCTTCTCCAATCGTTCAACGAGATCGGGATTAGACATAAAGTAAGAACCATACCCAATCAGAGACCTATTACTTGCATTAACAACCTCTCTCGTATACTGAGGATTTACACAAAATTCACCAGTTCTAATAACTGGACCCTCCCATATATCATAAATAAAGTTGAGATCACCAATAGTGTCTTTGACAAAACTTACGTATGCAATAGATAAATTCTTATTCTTTAGTTCAGGAATGAATGGTGAGTATAAATCTTTCATGCTTTTCATGTTCATTCCAACACCTACTTTCTCAACTTCAACCTCTCTAACAATAGCAGTCACTACTTCCATAATCCAATCAGTGCATATCTCTATAAAATCTGAGAGAATATCAAACGAGTTATCAAAATGGATTTCTACATCATCAGCACCAGCCTCATATTTAGCAGAAGTAACGAAGTAATCAGTTAAAGTTCTGGAACTCCTCGTAGGCGCATAATTGAATTCAAGCAATTCAATAATTCTTGTGTATGGCTTCGAATACTGGTTTTCAACTCGCCAATTGATCCTGATTGCATATGCCAGGATATATTAAATGGTTCTTTGTATTGAAAATTGTATTTCAAACAATATTACCCTTGGAATGTGACCTCTGTATAAAATATTCAATGTACGACTTTGCATTTGGTATATGTGGTGACAAACCCCTCATCCGTGTGACGCAGGGCAAAAATTACTCTATTTTATAATTTGCAAAATCCAACGTCAATAAGTTTAAACAAAATTTTGTCACTTAAAACAAGAGGTTTAAATTGATTTACAAATAACATTTTGCCTTGACTACTTTCTGCCAGGTTATTACACAAGCACAAACGATTAGTAATGAGTTTAAATAAGTTTTCTGTCAGTTTTCTGTCAAGAAAAACTCAGTCCTGACGTTTCGGCCGAAAGTTGCCCGGATCTGCAACTCGTGTGTCGCGATGTACAAGTCAACATTTCAAAGACATACAAACAGCTAATTCATTCATGACCCGACCTTATTAATCTATCGCGCTTTCTAGCTCTTCTTTCACAATTTATTCCAGATCCATATCCATCCAGCGCATAAACCAGCGCTTTCTTACTATCTCCTTGTGTCACTGTCGCTCTCTTGGCAACCCAACAACTATGCACCACGCACAATCAGGCCCTACCCCCACAAAACCAAAAAGCAACCCGCGTAGAACTAATTACAAAAAAAAATGGAAAATGGAATTTTTCATTTTATTCCTATCACTACTTGGCACTCAACAGACACCTAAGCTAAGCATGTCCTTAGAAAAGCCATTAAAGAAGGAAGCACCAAGACCACATGTATGTCCCGTGTGTCAACGTGCCTTTCATCGTCTGGAACATCAGACGAGACACATGAGAACGCACACTGGGGAAAAACCACATGCTTGTGATTTTCCTGGATGTACTAAACGTTTCAGTAGGAGTGACGAATTGACTAGACATAAGAGAATTCATACAAACCCGCAGCCAAGAGGGAAGAGGGGTAGAAAGAAGAAGGTTCAGCCTTTGCAGGAAGAGAATAAACCAGATGAAGACCGTCCAACGTTTGAGATGGGTGATGCCAATGAAAATGCTATGCCTATCTCCAATCCAGGTGTTCTTAACTCATTAGCAAATGTTCCGACTGGATTACGTATGTCGAGCACATTAACTTCTTCTAACAGTAATCAAAATTTCATTAAGAAACCTATTCCTAATAATATGTCATCTCATTCCTTAAGTCTGCTGAATAATAATAATAGTACCTCAAAGGTACGTTTGAATGCCTTATCCTCATTACAAAAGATGACACCTATGAGGTCGACCTCAAGTACAACTAATGCAAATTTACAACCATATATAAGTGCAAACAGTAATGCACATAGTTTTATGGATACACCCAGTGGTGATGGGCCAAATTTATTACCAAGACCCAAATCCTTAACTGATTTTTCAAGAATGGGTGGCATTAATCCCATGACATCTCTGGTGAATGGTGGTTCGAAACCAGCTCCTTTAAGAAGACCAAATTCTGTCTTAACTTTGAAGGATTTGATGTCTCATGGCGGTGCTAATACTGACTCAGATTCTGAATCAGATTCGGAATTAGAATTGAGGGGTCCATCAAGAACTGGTTCTGCATTGAATCTAACATTATCCCATAATGGAAGCGTTCATAATTTAATTCATTCTCAATCTATCTCAAGAAAGATATCCAAGGCAAGTACTCCAACAACTGATCTAAGTAGGTCATCAAGTAATGCAAATTTGCAAGGTGGTTTTTTTGCAAATCAAACTACAAACAGATCATTCACTGATGTGCTAAGTAATAAACTGATGTCGATCCAACAACAACAGCAGCAACAGGCTGTTGTTAACTCGCCACCTCAGATAAATTATCAAGTGCATAATGATTTTAGTGATATGAATATTAAGACATCGTTATGTACACCTATGCTATCTCCACAGATGGCCCCACAATCACAAAATATGCAACAACAGATACCCTCACAGTTACAATCTCAATTATCACCATCACAACCAATGACACAATTGCAATCTCAACCACAATCACCGCAAATCGATAATGCAGGTTCATTACCACCTATTAGAAGTCTACAGTTACAATTCTTAACTGATTAAACTCTTTTGGTATTACTTCCTTTTCCTTTCGTGCAATTGTATATATGTAGTAACCATAGATAAATAGAATGGAATATATAGAGACTATATATGTAATATTAGTGATTAAAAGCACGATTTAGTTGGACTGCTCATATTTTATTGTTAAATCAAAATTTGGAAAACACACAGAACATTTGATTAATTAATGCATCATTTTTGAAACTATGTCTTTTTAGGTTAATTATTGCTCAATAAATTAATAGGTAAATACCGATACCATATTGAAATTAAAATATTATTCAAATGGAAACACTTGTTACAAAAATAATAATTCCACGTATGTTTGAATAGGAGTTTGAATTACTCTATTGAGTTAAAGTAATGATTTACCTTAATGAAGGCAGTTTTAAACTAAATAAAATCTTCATGTAAAGAATGTTCGACAGATGGGCGAAGCCGCTTCGAGAAACAAAACTAGATTTTTTCATCGCGACTCTCACGCGCGGTCTTCTAATACTTGCAAAAATATAGCATTTACCTGTGTAAAGGCTAAGCAGATCCCTTTGGCGTTTCATTAACTCTATCCAGTTTCAACTTGACATTCACCGATATTATGGGTTTACGAATACCTCAATCAGGTGATTTTATAATGAAACAAATCAAAAAAATCTACGTAATAATATAATCGTCTAGTGCCACTTATTCCAAATTTTAATTACGTAATCCTGTACATTCTGATCAAACTATCAGCAACACTAATATCAACGTCTAAATTAAACACAGTTAAGGCCTAACAAAACAGTTGCTATAATCTCATATAGAACGACGATTCAACAAGGAATTTTTTTGCATTCCAAATTTGGTCTTTATGGAAATATTTTTATATTCAATGGACCCCCCTTTTACATTCATAAAGCGTAGCTGGGAAAACGGTCTAGCCCGAATGCGCTTACCTAAAGAGTAATAAGTACATCTTTCTTGATCTAAAATACCACGGAGAGCAATAACTAAAAATAATATATGGCCCGTGGACAGAAAACATGTCTTACCATATATACGTATAAGTCAAGTTATCAAAAGAAGCAGATAATAATCTAGTGCAGAACAAAGGGTCATCAAAAATATGCTTGGAAGCACGTTCTTAATATCTCTATTGTAATTATCCTCAAAAATATAATATAAACTGGTCAACTACCGCTGAACCGAGTAACGCACGGTTCCAGGGCCATCTTCCAGTCCCTTCTTCCAGGGCATATCAACATGTCAGTATACGCCTACCCCTAATAAATTTTCCAAGATGGGTTTAAAGTATTGCAATTTTCCAAAACCCTCGCTCAATTTCTTTCATCAGCAGTTAAGCCACAATCCGATTCTATTTCCGCATCTGGTAATTCTGACCCATTTGGGACGCGTTTGCCATTTTTGCACGTTTCACAATCGGGTCTTTCCTGATAGAAAAACTCTCAACGAAAAACTTTGAAACTGAGGTTTCATTTTCTGCGGTTCTGGTCTGTTTCTTGTATATACGAGTTATTATTATTACCGTACGGCAGTTGAAGAACTTCAACTGGCGGGCCTAGGTTATTTTTACCCAGTATGGGACTTTTTACCCTAAGTTATTTTTACATGTGCAAAATTTTTCATCTCGTGGATCTTCAACAAATCTACACCCTTTACCCCATGTGTTAGGTCTTGAATGTCATTCTTCTTTCCGGCAAACGGCCGATCTTGTAAACTCATATATATATATATATAAGCACGCACCCAAGCCGTGCTCTTGTCTTGATCTCGAGGTCTTATCTTGCAATATCAATTGAACAACTCATCCCTACCGCATCACAATGTTTGCCTTCAATAACTTCTGCGTCGTCTGTGAGAAGCTGATCTCTCAGCCTAACTCATCCTCTTTCACCTCAGCCCTCCCAAGGACTACTTCGGAATTGGGTGAGAAGTTATACTGCTCTGAACAGTGTAGGGAAAGAGATGTCTCCATTCTAACAGATCACACTACGGTGACTACCGCCGCAGCACATGCCCCTGTTTCCAAGACACATACACTTAAACATACGCAGTCACTAGATGATCTGGATAACAGATCAATTTCAAGCAATGATTCACACAACTCAATTGATTTTGATCTAGATGGTAATTTGTTACTTAACGATCCGCAACAGAGTAACCCAGTCATCACTATCACAACGGAATTAACTAACGATACTTCGTCAAAGACTACTTTGAATGAGACCGATCATATCATCACCTCGCCGTTGTTGATGCCAATGGATAGTAATAGAATTAATAAGATCTCCAATCAAAAGGAGATCAATTACTATTTGAATAACATTAACGATTACATCCCAAAGAAGATGTTCATTAGTGATCTCAAGAGATCTGATTATGAAATTTGTTCTTCTGATCACACTGCTGAGAAAAATTACAAGTTGTGGTTGAATCATTCACTCAGCTAAAAATAGCATTTGCATTATACCTACATACACAATAAAGTACGTCGCCATTCTCAATTTGGAACGTAAAAAAAACATATATAAACTACATTCTAGAATAATAAATAAACTAACTCTTTTTTTTTGAATTCTATTTGTCTGTATTTTCATAATTATATATATATATATATTATATAACAATGTTAAAGGGTTGCGTATACTCTATCATATATTGGAATCAACGGATGTTGGATAACTTGACTGTATTCATATTAATCCTAATATCCAGGTCATCAGTGCTATCCTCGATATTCTTAAGACGCTCTTGTTGAGAACCGATCTCTTCGCCCGCATGTATAGCCAGTTTCTTTAAACGCCCACTAATTTGTTGAATCTTATCCAAGTTTCTATCGATTTCAACTTCCATCTCATCATCTTCATCATCATTTTCGAACTGGTATCTCTTGGCACGATCCAAGATGTCTTGTCTTTGATATCTTTCGCGGACACCACTCACACTATGAACGTTTTCATTCATAGCGTTCTCGATTCTATTAGTAGATTCATTGACAGTTCTATTAGTCATTTCCCTCATCATTTGTTCCTCCATTTTTTGATCTTTCAACTTCTCCTCACGTTCTCTTCTTCTTCTCTTAGAATTGAATGGATTAGAAGCCGTAACAGCCAAAATGTTACGATTCAATTTCTTTAACTCGGTGACCTTTTCATCTGCAACATTGTTCTGAATCTTTAACAAGTCAATGTTTCTTTCAACATTATTCAATTTCTCACTTTGATGACCTAATAAACCAAGAGTGTTCATACCAGACATTTCAGCATCTTGTGCCATCTTTAACGTATTTCTGGTAGACGCAACAGAACTTTGCTTAGTAAATTTAATCTGTTCCTTTAATTCGTCAACAGCCTCATCCTCTTCCTGCTGTTGACGTTCTTCCTCCTCTCTTTGTACTTCCTCAAATGTCTTATAACCTCTCTCAACAGCTGCATCTGTATAACTCTCATCTTGATAAGCTTGCTGCTGTTCATATGTAGATGGTTCTTCGAATGTAAACTCATTATTGTCAGCATACATATCCATACCACCAGATGGTTCAACTTGTAGTTGTTGACGACGTTCACTCAAATCGGCATTCAAATCATCATCCAAAGTATCACCCGCGGAGTTGAAATCCATGCCACCTTCATTGGTACTTGTTTCGTTCAAAGCTGTTAGGTTAGCATCATCCTGTGGAGCAGTATTGAAATCCATCTCAGTTGCTGATCTATTTAGATTAGCAGTTAGACTTGTGTCCGGACGATTTAGTTTTCTGCGGGCATATGGATTTGCACCGCTAGCCTGTGTATTAGTTCTGACGACGTTGTATGGGTTGGCTGGATCAGGTGTGTTACGACCAGTAGATGAAGGTGTAGCACCATATGAATTCGGAGTGCCATATCCACTACCGCTTCCGCTTGTTTGTATAACACCGTATGGGTTGGCTGAACGTTGACCTGTCCCATAAGTATCATGAGCGATAGAAGCGTATGGGTTACTACCATTGTCCACTGGAGCTGTACTGATGAATGCATATGGGTTGGCAGCTGTACCAGCAGTAGAGGCAGAAGCGATGGCAGCGCCAGTAGCAGCGCCAGTAGCAGCTCCCACAGCGGCACCAGTAGCCGACGTATTGTATGAGCCAATGCCACCATATGGATTGCTTTGATTTCCGTTTGACGACGAACTACGGTTGACACTACCTGTTAAACCCGATGGTGTATTAGCACGCATTGGGGAACGGTTGTTATTGCCATACTTGTTCTCCCTGCTTGGCGAAACATTGAATTGAGAATCGCTCATATGGTTTCTGCTATTGGCCCTGCCAATATTGGTGTTACTAGTAGAATTAAAGTCAGTTTCTGATGAATTTTCATAACCCGAAGGAGAGTTTCCATATGTCTTAGGTTGATATGGATCTTGGTTACTGAATTTAGAGACACCATATTGGTCGCTACTTTTACCACTGCTTGAACCATATGGATCATTATTACTGCCACTATTGTATCCACCACCATAGGGATCGGTATTTCTTTTTGTATTTTTGGTATTGTTTCCATTGCGTTGATCTCCCCCAAGTACGTCACGAGCTTCACCTGGAGATGATCTATCATATGCATTTGATGGCTCATCGATAGGACTTTTGTTAAATCCATAAGGATCTGATTTGTAACTTTCCTCTGGTCTAGCAGCATATGGATCAAATGCCTTAGCCTGTTTAGCAGCCAGAGCAGCGGCTTCTTCCTCCTCCTTCTTCTTCTGGGACTTTTTCTTTCCAAACAAACCTCTCTTCTTTTTGTCCTTCTTACCCTGGGGCTCCTCCCCCGTTTCATCATTCTCACCTTCAGTTTTATTTAAATCATCATTCAAATCTTCTGGCGGTCTTGCAAAGTCTTCATAGCCTTCAGGAGCATAAAATCTATCCTGTTTTTTATCCCTTGCAAACTGACCATAGGCAGCAAACTTTTCTTTCCTGTGGTAACTTGGATCTTTTGTAGTGATACCCTCGTCCATAAGGTTTTCTCTGTTTTGTTCAAGGGTGTCTTCTTTTGGTGGTTTCACCCCAAAAAACTTCTTCAAACCTCTTTCCATCATCTTGTAAATATAATATTATCTTACCTTGAAATCAAAATATTTCTTGATATCTAGTGGCCAAAATGTTCCGTTTTTATACGACTTCACAGACCCTAAGAAAGTAATGTGTACACTTTTTATTTAATCATACATGAATTAACTTTCACAGCGCTTGACTAAAATTTACCTCTCATTTCTCCGGCTTCACCTTTTTGCCCACCGAATCCTCAAAAATAATTTTCGGGTAACACACAAAGATTTATCGCAGAGATTGTAACCAGCAATAGGAATATAAGTTGTAAATAGTTATTAATATATTTTACATGCATCTATCTACGTACTTACTCTATGACCTTACATACCACGGAATGTGTTTTTACTGGCACTTCTTCTGCCACTGAATCTTGGTTTCGTTCTACCATTATCTCTCTTTTCTTCACCATCCTCTTCATCTGAATCGACATGTTTCTTTGGTTTTTGTTTCTTCTCCTTCTTTGGAATGAAAGTCAATTCTGCTTCACCACGATGGTTACGGTGTAAGATCGAACCATCATTCTTCTTAGCATGTTCTTCATTAAATTCATTGACTTGATCGGCAAAAGTGACCTTAGCTGAGGACTTCAATGAATCTGTGTTACTGCCAACAGTCATTTCATTCATGAAACGGTCACTTTGTTCTTTCTCCATCTTTCTACGTTCTATGTTAGCTAATTGTTTCTGTATCTTTTTCTTGGTTTTTTCATTTAATTCAGCCTCAGCTTCACTGTCTTCGCTAGAAGACTTATCTTCGTCACTTTCTTCATCAGACTCTCCCTCATCGTAATGGTTCTTGGAATGATTTTCTCTCATGGAAATTCTTTCTTCATCGGACTCTTCAGCAGCAGTCAACGCTCTAATACGCTTAGCGGCACCTTCTTCAGTTTCTCTAGCAGATTTAACAGGGTTTAATTGCTTGAAATCGTAATCATCCTCATTGACTTGGAAATCTTCATCTTCAAACATTTCCTTGAAACGGTCATCGGTAAGAACCTTATCAGCGACAGCTTCACCACGCTTTTGGGATAATTTATCAACCAGCCCTTTGTTAACCTTAACCTTTGGCTTTTGAACAGCACCAGAGGTTCTAATTCTTGATTCTCTCTCCTTTTCAATTCTACGTCTAATTTCTCTTTCTCTTTCATCTTGGTAAGCGTTTGGATTAGCAATAAGAGAAACCTTATCGTAAAGTTCAGTGTTAATAAAGAAACCATGCATATAGGCTCTTAGAACCTTTGAACCAACAAGATGACCTAAATTCAATTTCTTAACATCAGCCCTTGTAATAAATCTGTAATTAGAGTAAACGGAATCGCTTGGTTTTTCTTCCAATTCTTCTGTAATAGAATCCAAGAAAGAGCACCATTGTGGGGATGGACCCAAGTTAGGAATATAATATGTGTGCATTGGAATACCTTCATTAGCAGTTAAGAACATACCAGTACCTGGGATATGTTCAATATCGTTGATGTCGACACTTGGTTCCATGGAGGCATATGCTTTACCATCGACTCTATCCCAAATCTTGGCTATTCTCTTATCTGTAGTTAAAATCTTATTTTCGGTACTAACGGAATCTAACCATATAATCTTCTTGATATCGAAACCATAACCTTGATCCTTAACCATGGAAGGTTGAGAGGTACGTAAATCGTACAAATAGGAGTAACCATTTGAAGTACCACAGGCAAAATTCAAACCATCATAACGGAAACTTGTAGTAGTGACTTGGAAAGAACTGTTATCAAATTGATTTTCCAAGAATAACTTTGATACTCTTGAACGAGATCTTGGATCCCAAAATTCAACAATGTTGTCCTCCATACCTACGGCGACTAAACCATTGACATCATTTACTGATACGTGGTTAACACCCTCGGATTCCAATTTAAATGGGTTTAAAAATCTACCTTGTTCTAAATTTAATCTATAAAGTTCATTACCTGAGGCACCGACGTATAAATCACAGTTAACCTCATTATAAGCTAAACTTCTACCAAATTTTGGGATTCTAGTTGCGTAATGAACACCACCTTTATTTTGAAACTGAATACTTCTATCATTTTGTAAATGAACACTCTTGGTCCAATCATTGGATAATATTAGGAAATCTACGTTTTCAGCGTCAGTATGTCTATCAAATTTCAATGATAAATTAGCGAAATCATAGACATGAATCTGCGGCTTATATGTACCGGTGGCCATACAATACTGACCATCCTTAGTGACTTTAATCTTATTTGAAGCTTCACTGAATTCGAAATCCTGGATAAGTTCGACACGGTTTTGATACTCGAGATCGTTTTTTAGCGACCTCTTACGTTTCTTTGCGATCCAATCTGGAAGGGAACGGGCAACGTTAGTACCGGAGACTTGGTACACGGAGACGTCACTTGCTGAGGTTGATTTTAAAACCATGATTTGATCCTCTTTCTTTGGTTTATAATTGTGTGGTTTATTATTTGCAGTCTTTAACTCTTTTTTTTTTTTTCAGATGAGATGAGATGAGCTTTAAAATTTTTCATCAGGTGTGGGTGGATTACCCGGATGGTTATATTAAAGGTTTATTATAGTAATTAATAGTATGTGTATATAGGTAAACAGGGTATAATGTTGTTTGGGACGTTTGTATAGTAGGTAAATTGGTATTATGACGGTGTTATAGTGAGGGCCTTATTTTCAACAAAATAGTTGAGTGGCGATAGTTTTATTATGTATTAGAGAAATTGTAGATGCTATAATTGCTTCTTACGCCATTTGTATAAATGTGAAAGACATGTATTTTTACACATGATACTATCGTTATGTATTAATTATAGATATATATATATATATATATATATATATATATCGATTAAAGCCAAGCAATACGCTATGTAGGGAAGTACCTATTCATCAAACTTATCTATATGAATCGATTGAGCTCTGGAATTATTCTTAACACGACTGTGACCACCCAGGATATAATTCTTACCTGTGTTAACTATTTTATTTCCACCTTGATTATATGGAGATCCGCCCCATGTCGCGAACGCAGTGGTTGGTGTCTTTGGCGTCGATTGAATCTCAAATGGTTTGTAATATTGTGTGGAGGGGGTGGCTACTGGTGTTTGGAAGTATTGGTTCTGTTGTTGATACGAGGATGGATAAGTATTTGTTGTAGCTGTGGATGGGACAAAACTAGATGCAGAGTAAGCGTTGTATTTTGCAGTTGTTGAGATGTATGTCTTCATATTCTTTTGAGGGTATGGTTGGATTGTTGTGGATGTATCTATTACTGTTGTATCCTTTTGTGTGATTGATTCATCCTCTTGTGTTGTTGTGGTGTCGATGTCTGGAGTTGTAGTGGTTGTATTTGTGGTTGTAGTATTGGTAGTAATAGTATCTTGAGAATCTGATGGTAAATATTTTAACAAATCTGTAATTGTTACTTGTATAGTTCCCACTGTTGGTTGTTTCTCCTTAAAGATTTCTTTATAAAATTGAGAATAAAGAATTGAACCATCATTCCAAAGGTTAATATAACTCCTTAGGGCAGTTAGGGATAATTCATTGGCTAAGCATAATTGTTTCACTGAGATTACGCTTGATGTATCAGATTGGTGAAAGAATAAATGATTTAACATTGATATGGATAACTTTTGAATGGTGAGATCCTCTGTAGAGACTCTAGAGATAAATTTAATTAGATGATACATTGCAATATTTTGATGGCAAATGATTAAATTTTCAATAACGTTTGTAGAATGGATATTAATTAATTTGGCAATAATTTCATTTCTTTGATGATTTGGGAAGACTATAATGTCATTTGAAGATAGTTGATATGACAAGAGTAAAGATGTAAATTGTGGGATTGTATAGAGTTGAATATAATTTAATCTTAATAGATGTTCAATATTTTCATTCTCTTGCTCTGCAATTCTTAAGGGGTTAATCCCTAAGGTGTTGTATTGATTCAATAAATCTTTATTTATAGCGATTGTAATAAGCAAAGATTGAAATAATAATGAAATAATATTTGAAAAATTATTAACTTCATTATTTGCTTCGAATTTAAATTCATCTTCATCGAATATGAATAAAGATTTTGATATTGGTGGTATTGGTGGTAAAATTTCTTGTGTAAACCAATCTGGAATTGATTCTTGTGTCAATTTAACGATTAAATATTTTGATATTATGAATTGAACCATATTTATAATTGCAGCAAGACTCTGAGTGGTTCCAATGGTTGATAATGTTCTATGTAAGATATGACATGGAGTATTATTGATATTCTTTAGGGATAAATATAATAAAGTGATCAATCTTTGTTCTTGTAATAGATCTAATTCTGGATGATCTATCAATTCCATTAATACTTGTAAATTGAATTTAACGTTTGAAATTGGTCCTGTTGAATCCTTGGTTGAAGAATCTTGTAAAGTAACATTTGGGATTGTTAACTCTATACACTTTTGATATAAGGATTTATCGATAAATTTTTCTGAGATTAAAATGATTCTTTTTGCTATCTTAAAGATAAAATATTTTAATGGATTTGATTCAATATTTTGTAATTGTGTAAGGAGAATTTGTGGATTCGTTATATTATTTGCAATATAAAAATCTAACATTGATTGATTTGTTATCAAATGTGGTAATTTATTCTGTTGTAAATAATTCTCTAATGTTAGTGATGATTTAGAGTCTCTAATTTCATTCCATAATGGTAACCATTGGACACGTAAGGTTTCTAATAGGTTCCAATTACAATAATCAATAGTCTTGTGTGTAACTTCTTTAAACTGTTCTACCTGTGCAATTATTGAATAAAATCCAATCTTATCTGGTTGTCCCGCAGGTAAAGTATTCAATTGTATTAATAGCGGATACCATGAATCCCAAGAATTAAAGAGGAGTGAATTAAAGAATGGGAAAACAAAACAATAAGCCATAAGAATGGCGACTGTATCGATCCTGACACGTTCCTCTATCGTGGAATCCCTTAGAATCGGAGAAAAGATATCCAACGATGTTTCCGTTAATGTTGTTTTAAACAAAGATGCATCCTCCAGGGAAACGAATCTTAACGACGTGATCAACTTTGTAGCAATAGCTATACGGTGGACATTCTGTGTACCATCTAAAGTCCTGAGGGCTTTAATAATTGAATCAACTAAGGGACCCTTTTCCAATCTCGTGACTGCTTCGTGCATGTTGGTGTGTGGTGGTGCGTTGTTTTGATTTGCTATATATTACTCTCTCCATTCTAAAAAAAAAAAGACAAGTGTAAGGCTAGAAATGAAATTTGCCACTTATTGCCCACACGTGTCACGTGATTGATGAATCTGGTGTCCTTTTTAAGTATTTTTTTTTTCTGTCTCATTAAAAAGTTTTCCCCGCGGAAATTGAAGGAAAAATCCGGAGGACGAAATAAGGGGCATTATTTTTTTTTTATTTTTAATTTTATTTTTTCGCAGAGTTGCCGTTTCGGTTCGACGGAATTCCAATATAAAAGGCACAGTTTAGTGTTACGCCAATTTGCGATTTGACATCAGTTTGCGCATCTTTGCACACAAACAAACAAAAGATACGAATTTATGAAGGCATTAATCATTGTCGACGTTCAGAATGATTTTCTTCCTCCCAATGGGGCGCTAGCAGTACCCCGCGGCGATGAGATCATCGAGCCAATCCTGAAACTCGCCCACGACGAAACACAGCAGTTCCATCGAATCGTCATGACTAGAGATTGGCACACACGCCATCATACTTCATTCGCACGGATGCATGGCCAGGAACCCTTTACTGAATTCACTTACAAGTCGCCAAGACCGGGTGACGACTCGACACAGGTTGGAACATTGTGGCCAGTACACTGTGTTCAGAACACATTCGGATCGCAACTGGCTGAACCCTTATTGAAGGATACGTACGAACATCACTACAAGATTGTGGATAAGGGTTATTTAAGCGACAGGGAGTATTACTCTGCGTTTGCCGATATTTGGAACTTTCACAAGACGGAACTTCATGAATACTTACAGAAACATCATATTACAGAGGTAGTGATTGTTGGGTTAGCATTAGAATGGTGTGTCAAATATACTGCTATCTCTGCTGCCGAGTTAGGTTACAAAGTATCGATTGTAAGAGAGTTAACAAGACCTATTAAGGATGATGACCAGACAATGACCGAGTTGAAGACCGAACTTGACAAACATGGTATCGATCTAGTTTAATTATAATCCATTTACATACTCTTTATTACATAACGTTCTTCTGAAATGACACATATTTTAAAGGCACTTTGCCTATTTATAGTTTGTTTGCTTTTTCTGCGGCTCGACGCCTGCAGTTTCCAAATACAGAAAAAGAACACCGTGGGCCTGGCCAAACACGAAAACCTGAGATCCCATCTTTTTTCTCTTAAAGGACTCTCTCTCTATATATATATATATTACTATTATTATTGTTTTATAAAAAACTTGGCATATCCTTAATTAATCATTCAAACTGGAAACATATAATCATGCGCAAACATATATTCGGATCAACTAGGGTCAAATATATTGCACTCTCCGTGGTTTTGATATATTGTATCATTTCAATCCTTAAATCTAATAAATACATTAAACAATTTAATAAGGATAGTCACCATGTCACCCTGCCGACGACTTCAGATTCATCTTTTAACTTACGTTCCATACATCCATACTCTCCATCAGATATTCATACTTTAAGGGATCAACTAGCTTATTCATACCCTTACGATCCCTTGCAGCCGATCCCAAAGAGAATCTGGCAGACTTGGAAAGTCCCCGAAACGGACCCTAAATTCCCATCAACCTTTAAAAACTACGCAACTCAATGGAAACAACAAACAGGTTATCAATATGCACTCATTCCAGATTCAAATATTCCAACTTTGTTACAATCCCTTTATGCAGAGACTCCACTCGTTTTGGAGGCATACGAACGAATGCCAAAGAAGATTTTAAGAGCTGATTTCTTTAGATATTTGATCTTGTACGCTAGAGGCGGTGTTTACAGTGATATGGATACGTTCCCCTTGAAACCAATCGATACATGGCTTACCATGCATCAGACACAGAGTAGTATCCCATACAAGAACTTGAAACATGCGGAGTCAAGAACACCAGGGTTGATCTTGGGTGTAGAAGCTGATCCAGATAGACCAGATTGGAAGGATTGGTATGCTAGACGATTACAGTTTTGTCAATGGAGTATTGCATCGAAACCCGGTCATCCCTTGCTACGAGAACTTATTTTGAATATCACTGCAACAACTTTAGGTAGTGTCACTGGACAATTTGATTCAATGATGGAGGGACCACATAGAGATTATAATGTGAATTGGAGAGATAGTAGAGGAGAGGATGAAGAATATGATCATGATACTAAAAAGACAGATAGGAATGTTGACGGAACAGATATTATGAATTGGACTGGACCAGGTGTTTTTACAGACATAATATTGGAATATATGACAAATATCATACAAAGAAACACAGATATTATGTTAAGTAATCCCAATTTAGAAATCAATGAAGACGGATCAGAACCAGTAGAGAGTACAACGAGAAAATTTTATTCAAAGATAACGGAGATGTTACAATCCCTGAATGTGATTAGATGGGAATTTTTTTCATTGATAACGAAACCAGTTATAGTAGATGATATTATGGTCTTACCAATTACTAGTTTTTCACCAGATGTGGGTCAAATGGGCTCAAAAAGTCAAGAGGATTCTATGGCTTTTATAAAACATATGTTTGAGGGTAGTTGGAAAAAGGATGCTGATAAGAATAAGTCATAGAAACAAGCGTGAAAACGCAAACCCCGATACATAACATTGATAATATTATTTATTCATTTATTTATACGTTCAATAGATATAAAAGGAAATTCTTAAATACTGTGAGATTTTTTAGTTTTGGAAATTTTTTTTTTTTTTTTCAGCTATATATAATGTTGAACCCTTTTAGGATGGTTAGTACAAGAATATTAGAGCATAGAAATTTTATCACTGAAACAATAGAAATGACAGATGGTAAAGTTTTCCACTTATAATTGAATAGGCATGAACAACATCATCTGAGTACTACTGGTGCATCTGTGAAGTATATTAAACTGTCCAAATTGAAACGTATATAAATGATAGAAAACAACGACACAATCAAATATTAGATTGTCACAATTTATATATATTCTATCCTTGTTTATTTTAAAATCGGAGGAAATTTTATCTGTATGTTATCAATTATTTGAAATGACATCTATCACGTCTAGCTATAAAGCCAATCATGTTCAACCACACGATACTCTCTTAGATACAGATATTAATTTTGTCGTTTTTTTACTTTTTATTTATTTGAAATAATAAAAATTCATTATTTTCCAATGATCATCAAGTGAAAAAGACAAAAATTTAACCAAAATGAGAAAAAAATATGATAAAAGAATATTAAAGAATGCAAAAATTTCATTTAACCGATATTTTGAGAAGATGATAAAAAAAAAAAAAAAGATTCAACTATAATTCAATAGGATGATACCATCTGCAGTTCATCAACCAAGTATCTTTAACCGGTGCTAATGAAATTGTTGAACTGTAAGATTCTTTACGATGGTCAAATGCAAGAATATTAGAGAATGAAAGATTATCATCAACCCGCTAATTGACAAGGTGATGAATATTTTTTATAATAATTGAATAAGGTTGTACAACATCATCTGAGTACTACTAGTTCTTCTGTGAAGTATAGTAAACTGTCCAACGCATATAAGTGGGAGAAAATAACCATAATCGATTTATTAGAATGTCACATTTATATATATCTTCTTCTTGTTTATTGTAAAATAGGAAGAAAATTTATCTGTATGTTATCAACTATTTGAAATGACATCTATCACGTCCAGCTATAAGGCCAATCATGCTAAACGACAAGATACTACTCTCTTTGAAAATTGTTGAAGTTGATTGTTAGAAATTCACACTTTCTATACATTTTGTATACTGTAACCCTCCCGCCCCCAGAAAACTTTATCTGTATATTGTAATCAATTGAATTGAAAAAACCAACTTTTCTATTAGAATCCATACTCAACAGAAAGTTCATGTATTAGTCCTAGGCCAAGTATTTCTCAATAAAAATGATAATTGTCTAAATCAATGTGTAGAAGAATTAGGAGGTAAATGCAGTGATAATAAAGAATTAATAGAAATGATACCACAAAATAAAATAATAACATATATGCCAATACTTCAAGAAATGGAATAGTAGTTTTTGTATTTACATACATGTATATGCAGTATTATATAAATACACAAACACCGAAACTTCATGATATGCTATGAACCCCATGACATTAGGGATGCTATCACATTTCAAATTGTCATAGATTAATCATATTATAAAATGAATTGTTAATTCTAATCTTTATCAAACAAATTAGTGACAAGAAACAATGTATTTTGAATAAGTTTTTTTTTGTATTCATGAATGGAGATATAGAAAAATGTTTTTTGGGGGACATCTAACAATAAAAGAGATTTTGAAAATAGATTGTTTAAAAGTTTAACACCTTGTAAAATTAATAAATACTACTCGAAAATATTTAAGAAATAAAGGCGCATGAATGTGATGGTGGCAATTGCTTAGCCCTTGCGTCTATTCAACAACAAATAGTTTAACCATTAAACTTTCTTGAAGTGAATATCTTACACAATTAAACTTTTTTTTTGTCCCTTATACTTGGAGTCCAAAGTTAATAGCGCTGTAATATTTAACAAGTTCAACAAAATCAAATAACTCACATATACCAATCTCTATATTTCATGTAGGTATATGTAAAACACAACAGCATTGATAATCAATATCAATACCAAACTTATCATTGATAGTAATAACAAATTACCTTATTATCACAGAAAGTACCCGAGCCTTTCTTGTTCCTGCTCAATTTCACTAATCAAAATAATAGATCAACCATAAACTTGATATAAAACATGAAAATCAGAAACCCGAGAAAAAGTAACATACCACAAGTTAATGTCACCATAGAAACATCCAATATAACCTTTAAGTATCTCCATATTCTATACCCAAAATCATCAGATCCCAAACTTTTCCCTATTTCAAGGACATCTGAAGCATCGTAGACTTCCTTATATGCTAATTCTTTCCACTCAAAATCTATATCGCGATCATCGTTCATTGTAAACCAAGGTGATACACTTTTAACATTTTGATACCTCAATGAGGCCAAGGTCCACCGAGTTATATACCTGGTACTTCTGGAGTTTAACCCACAATATCATGGAAGTGCAGGCCTTGCGATGACTCCTTTGTTTTTCTTCGGCGGACATAAATGCAATAAATCTGAGTCCGATGAAGAAATAAATGTGTCGGAAAAAAAAGGACTTGGCTTGCTTGGTTTCTGTGAGAGATTATATAACTAAGGGTGAAATCGTTATCTTATCAAAAAATGTGCGTATATTGGGAAAAAAATGGAATGGGCTCAATTGATCTAGATCCTTAACACAGATCAATAATAAATTTTATGTAGTTCTAGAATTAAAATGGTCCCAAAGGGATTACTAATTAAAGTGTCAATTAACACATTGATAATTTAAAAGGAAAATTTCCCAAACAGGAAACTTATTGAAGTGCCTTCTTTAATTAAAAACAACATTCAAATATATCCAAAAGACATGGTCATGGATATCACATCAACTCAGATACATCCTGCGTGTAAACTCCTATGTAGGCACCCTAACCTGCAAATTTCATTACCCTATATGTCCAAAATCAGGATTGGTAGTCGACGCAATACATTCTGACTCATATGTGATAAGTTACAAAAATCTGGGTTTGCACCATTCTAATTAATGTAAAAAATCAAGTGCATGGTCAAGTCCGAAATTGTTAATAGGTTTCCTTAGATTATCCTCTGATTTAAGATATATAAAAACTATAAGTGAGAAAATACAAATCAAATAGGTTAGGTGGATATTTTTCTCCCTTATCAATTTTGATGAGTTACGCAATGGTGTGTCATACTTAGCTACCATCTTTACCTGTTCTTTTTCTTCTAGATCATTATGCTATGTTTCGAATTTCTACCTGAAATCACTATTCAACTACTAAATATATCTTGAAATCACCGTCAACACCATAGAATTAAGTTATTTCATCGATATAATAGACAGCGCATCCATAATGAAGAGGCCCGATCTCAATGATTTAAAAATATTCTTTCACTAATCATCCTAAAGAATGTTAGGGTTCAACAGAAACAAAAATGACATGATGCTAAAAAATTTCACTTATAATTCAATTGGAATGTACGACATCATCTAAATGTTATTGATTTATATGTGAAGTTTATTATGCTGTGCAGATGAAGCGTATATATTTAAAAGAGAAGAATGGGATTCAATTATTAGAATTTCACATTTTCTATATAATAGAGGTGAGAAGAAGATTTATCTGTATATTATTAACCATTTGAAACGGCATATATCACTCCCAGTTATAATGTTAATCATTTTCAGCAGCAGGATAAACTCTTTAAAACTTAATACACAGGTAGTCTTTACTTTCTTTCAATTTAAATATATAAAAAATGTACAGGTTATAAAAAATTGTGATAATTAATTCCTACCATCTCTCACACTTCATATGGCTTTCATTTGGACAGTGATGTATTCCTCACAGATAAAACAGAAACACCAGACAGTGTTATGTAAGCATATTAAATTATACTCAAGAATCTGTCTAATAATTTTATAAAGCAATAGTGAATCTTCGATGCTCTGAAATTCTTGCATTATCTCTCCTGAAAGTGATAGTATTCAACACAGGTACTATGGTTGTATCGGCGCAGCCTCCTTATATAGTCATGCAATCATTATCAACTCCGCCGAACGCTGACATGTACGCCTCACCAATTATGGCATCTTTCTGACCACGCTGATCTGAGAACCGATAACCGAAACACATCTTCGTTTCATACGCGAAACACATCATAGAGTTCGAACAAGGTTGGACATGATTAACCCAGTAGTCAGCGTACTGCGACAATGCTCCATCATGTGACATGCGCGAATACTCATGCCACTCAGATAGATCATTGATGTACCCTGTGTCAACGGCCCAGGTGGTGTACGACATCCAAAAGCCTTTGCTAATTCAGAATCCACAAAAGAACATATATAATTTTATACAGCATATGTATGCACATACTCCCTATTTATATATTTTCATTTCTCAATCCTATTACATTATTTATCCTTGCGCTTCAGCTTCCACTAATTTTATGACTGTACGAATCTAAATTCTCTGGTCTTATAATTTATGTCACCTTGTGTATAAATGTGTAATAATATTCTAGTCACATGAACAAATATTTATTCATCTATACTAGCAACATATGGATAAATGTTGATTCTTTGCCCCAACAGACTTTCATCTCAATGAAGGGTTGTCCCTTAATAGACATTCTTTACATGATTATCTCTTATTACTTACATTCTTAACATAAAGTGTATATAAAGAAATTAAAATGATTATTTCTATTATTATTAAGAATAATTTCTGTATTTGATAACTGTTTATAACAAAAAACTAACTTGTTAAAATGGCAGAAGTTTTCTCAGATTGTGAAAGCGCGGATAACAATAAAAAATGAGTTATATTATTTAGAGTGGCACGGATCGTTTTTATTACTAATGATTGCTTATCTTTTCTATATATTATACAAAATATAAATTAAAGATATTATATAAACAGACATCTAGTAAATTATGTCGGTATTTATACGGTTCAGCACGACATAATTTATCTAGCAATTTCCGTTAAGTGCATAATTCCAATCTTGCAAGAATGTTCAATTAATTAATTTGCAATTAATTTCCAAACAGACTCTTTTGACTCGTATTTGGTAGACGCTTTATTCAAACCTGCCGGAGTCAAATATGCTCTAACATAACATATAACCTAGATCAAATTGTAGCGTTTTTCAAGTAGAATCAATCAGTACTGCAAATGCATTTCAAAAATATAATGTTGTTTATTGGGTTAGCCAAGTCAATGTACAACAAAAACACAATATTTGGGCACTTGGCGCAGTTGGTAGCGCGCTTCCCTTGCAAGGAAGAGGTCGTCAGTTCGATTCCGGCAGCGTCCATAATTTTATTTTTATAACATACCACGTGAGATTCTTTATCTGTGTATTATTAACATCAGGAGGAGCAAGGTCTTATATCTGTTAACTAGGCTTTTGTTCATCTCCCTTATTCCTTTTCATTTTTAAATTATATAACTGGTACATAATCGATCGTATGTTTGTCTTGGATAATGTTGTTTATAAAATTGTACAATTACTCTTCTTCTTCTTCTTCTTCTTTTTGTCCTTTGCTTCTGAGTAATTCTTTGGGGTAAATCTTGTAGTTGATTGAACTTGCCTTTGGGATGACTTTTGCGTGGAGTTTTGTTGAGAAGTCTGTTGCCGCGGCTGTTGTTGTAAATTTTGTTGTTGTTGTAAGCTCTGCTGTTGTACTTGCTGTTTTTGCTTTTGTTGTTGTCTTTGAGAAATCTGTGTTGAGGGCATTCTTGATCTATGCTGTTGTGTTTGTTGATTATTGATTAGACTGGTCTTACTTCTTCCACCGACTGGGGTTGAGACGGATCTAGTAGAGCTCATATTACTTGTACTTGCATTCCTAGCATCCGATTTGGCAACACTTTCCATTTCGTTTCTAATAATTTGTCTAACCAAATCAATAAAAACTTCATCCACATTACTTCTAAGTAAAGCACTTGTCTCATAGAAGGGCACTCTTCCCCATTTACTACTGACCTCTATCCCTTGCTCAACACTAATCACTCTTTCCTCATTCAAATCTGCCTTGTTACCAACAAGAACCATTGGTACTCGATCGGAGTCCTTAATTCTCAATACCTGTTCTCTCAATTCCAACAATTCCTCAAGAGATTTTTCATCAGTAACACTATAAACCAATAAAAACCCCATCCCGGACTTGATATATAATTCTCTCATAGCAGTGAATTGAGCTACACCTGCTGTATCCAGAATCTCCAAATCGAACACCTTATTATCTATCTCGATAGTCTTCCTGTAGGAGTCCTCGATGGTTGGGTCATATGTGTCAAGATAGACACCCTGAACAAATTGAACAGTAAGACATGACTTACCAACACCACCAGCACCTAATACGACGAGCTTGTAGTCTCTCATTGCTGGGTTTTTGGGTGAATGAGGTATGCGATAACCAGTTGTTGGTTTTGTTTTCCTCAATTTTTTTTCATTTCCTCGCGTTTGAAAATCTGGGGATTACATAATTTGATGGGTTACGTAAACATATAAAGGATTTGCAGATCGACTTGAGTATGTAAGGTGTATGTGGATGTCTGTGTGCCAAATTTGTGAGTTGTGCGCGATGTTCGTGTCTAGATACTAGCTGGTATGATCAGCTGTCGCCTTTGTTGTTGCCTGGCATGTACCGTTTGACCCATAAGCAATATGTTTGCTCTTTTTATGACATTCAGAAATACTTACTATGTAGATACTACCTATGCCAGTTGACACCCGTGCCAAGATGTATCGCCAGGCAATCATCACTTCTATCATGTCAAAACACATTGCCTTGGCCCATGATTCGACTTTATATTATTCTACCAAAAAGACACTTCCTGACTAATCATCGTACAGTCTAAACGAGCTGCAGAAGCAACAAAACAAACACAGTTTATTTGCTCAGACCATAGAAAACGGTTGCGATGAAATTCTAAATTGTATCTGATGCAACCATATCCACTCTCTTCCTTTCTTTATATATGTACAAGATACATACACTTAAGTAAGACTCCCCCTTCTCTTCAATAATTTCTTCGCAACTTTTCCTTCAAGTGGCAAAAAAAGGATAGATTCTTTTTACATACACACGTTTTAAAAGACAACTTCACCAGGAACAAAACATATAGCCATGCATACCGCTGAATTTCTAGAGTCTACTCCTACCGAGATATCCTCCATCCTTGCTGGTGGTTACAATCACCCTTTGTTAAGAGAATGGCAAGCTGAGAGACAGCTCACAAAGAATATGCTGATCTTCCCCTTGTTCATCTCAGACAACGCAGATGATGAGACACCAATTGATTCATTACCAAATATTAAGAGATTTGGTGTCAACAAGTTAGTTGCCTATTTAACACCATTAGTCGCTAAGGGTCTAAGATCTGTAATCTTATTTGGTGTTCCTTTGGACGCCTCCTGTAAGGATCCGGTCGGTACTGCAGCTGATGATCCAAATGGACCAGTCATTCAAGGTATCAAGGTCCTAAGGGCTGCATTTCCAAACCTGTACATCATGTGTGATGTATGTCTTTGTGAATATACTTCCCATGGTCACTGCGGTGTACTATATGAGGACGGTACCATCAACCGTGAGAGATCGGTTCAAAGAATTGCTGCTGTGGCAGTTAACTACGCAAAGGCTGGTGCTAATTCTGTTGCTCCATCCGATATGATCGATGGCAGAATTAAGGATATTAAGAGAGGCTTGATCAATGCTGGTTTGGCTCACAAGACATTTATTATGAGTTACTCTGCTAAGTTTGCTGGTAATTTATATGGTCCATTCCGTGATGCTGCCTGTTCTGCTCCTTCCAGTGGTGACAGAAAGAGATATCAATTACCTCCTGTCGGCAGAGGTCTTGCCAGAAGAGCCATGCGTAGAGACATGGAAGAAGGTGCCGATGGTATCATCGTTAAGCCATCTACTTTCTATTTGGATATCATGCGTGATGCAAGTGACATCGTTGGTGACTTACCTATTTGTGCTTACCACGTCTCCGGTGAATACGCTATGTTACATGCAGCTGCTGATAAGGGGATTGTCGACTTAAAGACTATCGCCTTTGAATCCCATCAGGGGTTCCTCAGAGCAGGCGCAAGACTCATTATCACATATTTTGCCCCAGAGTTCTTAGAATGGCTTTCGGAGGACAACAACTAACCTATGTAAATACGTACATCCCAATACAATTCCACTCATTGTTTCTTGTAAAAGGAAAGCAAAAGCTACAAATATTTTTCACCAAAATTTTCAAATTTTTTTTTTGCTCGCCACTAAGGCAAACAAAAAATTGCAGCATCAGCAGTTGTCTTTCTGTTTGCATTCTTTGCAGGTGATTGATTACTCATTGTCTCTCCCAGGGACTATTTAAAAAGCCTTCCGTCTATTCACAGTGGACCCTGCCCAAAAACACACCATATAGAGAATTATTTACTTTGCAAAAACGCATTCGATGTCACACCAAATGGCCCCCTGGGTGCCACAATTCATTCAGTCATGCACCAACAATAGTTCCTCAGACAATCCATTTATTCCTCTGCAGTTCGCCACCATAAGGAGAAACACATCTGACAATATACTAAGACCACGAGTCAAGACAGTCATCTTTAGGGACTTCCTCTTCAATGACAAGACAACAAACGTACTCACGTTTAACACCGACGGCAGGGGTCTCACTAGAGATCCAACGCAACCCCGCCAGTTCTTTGAGACCTGCGTTTATTTTCAATCTACTTGGGAACAATACAGGTTTAGTGGTCAGTATTTCACAGTTTCTTTGGCAGATACTAGCGTAGATGAAGCCATCTTAGCCAAGTATCATATCCCCGGGGAGGACTGTGCTGTATGGAGGGAGGAGATAATGAGACAATGGAACCTATTGTCGAGATCCTCAAAATCCTTATATAGAAAGCCTGCACCAGGCAGTCTGTTGACTAGTGAGACAAGACAGAAACTGGACAAGATTCAAAGAGGTGTCGATGGTGCGAAGGAGGACGCAGGTTTAGAGAACTTCTCCATTGTTTGTTTATGTATCGACGAAGTGGACTACTTGAACCTAAAAGATGGATCAGGTGGTGAGAGGAAACTGTTCGAGAGACGGTTTGAGATTACGCATTCCTATGATATGGAGTCCATCAATGACTCAAACTCCGTTAATGATATTAATGATAACCACGACCAAGATGATGATGATAATGATAAAGATAATGATGAGGAGAAAGTCGAGTTTTGGGCAGAAATCGAGGTTTGCCCTTGAGTTGACACGATACCGACATGTAAGATAAGTAGATGTTTATGTAAAAGTAAGATAGAACAAACGCTCTATGTTCTTGTCCAATAAATGCATTCCCATAAATTTCACTCGGAAAATCTCGTATCAATAATATCTAACTTCAGGGATCTGTACTGAGTCATCAATAATCTCTATTGTGGTAAGCAATATTAGCAGGCATTAATGGAGAAAACAATGTCCTATCAGAATGTATGTTTACCTCATGTTGCTTCACTTTGTTCCATCTTCCATTATCATTTGATGTTTTTCCTTACGGCATGGAACAAATGAAGGGGATATACATCAGCTTCCTCCAAGAGGGAGGCACACTGCGTTTCCATAAAGGGATTCATATAAAGGGGGGACGCGAGTACTTATATCGTGCCATACATGAACTCTTGGCGAAATATTAAATGTATCCTTAAAATAAGCATAAAGATATATTCACACATATACAATGTCTGTTAGTGAAAAGTACTACCCAGATGAACCAGTTGAACCCCAAATGGTCACCAAGACTGTACCGGGGCCAGTCTCCCAAATGGAATTGAGGGAGTTATCAACTAAATTCGATACAAGACCTGCTTATTTCCTTGCTGATTACAATAAGTCAAAGGGTAACTATATAGTTGATGCCGATTCAAATGTCTACTTGGATTTATACGCCCAGATTGCATCTATTGCTCTGGGTTACAATAATCCAAGACTCATTGAATTGCTGGATTCCAAGGAAATGAAGAATGCTTTAGTTAACAGACCTGCACTAGGTAATTTCCCATCCAGAGAATTAAACAGTGTGCTCTCCAAGATCCTTGCCGTGGCTCCAAAGGGACAAAAGTACATCTGGAGTGGTTTAAGTGGTGCCGATGCTAATGAACTCGCTATCAAGGCTGCATGCATGTACTACCAACAGAAGAAACGTGGTGGCAGAGATATTCCGTTTACTGCATTGGAATTGACTAGTGTCATGGATAACAAACCTCCAGGTGCACCAGATCTTGCTGTATTGAGTTTCAAGCGCGCATTCCATGGGAGATTGTTTGCGTCTGGTGCTTGTACTTGCTCTAAGCCGATTCATAAGTTAGATTTCCCTACTTTCCGTTGGCCTCATGCTGAGTATCCTTCTTACGAATATCCCTTAGATGATGACAATCACATTGAGGGGAACAAGAAGGAGGATGATAGATGTTTAAAAATCGTTGAAGAATTAATTGAGACATGGCCAATCCCTGTTGCAGCTTTGCTCATTGAACCAATTCAATCCGAGGGTGGTGACAATCATGCATCAGCTTACTTCTTACAGGGTCTAAGAGATATCACTTTGAAGCATGGCGTTGTGTACATAATCGACGAAGTGCAAACTGGTGTCGGTGCCACTGGTACACTTTGGTGTCATGAATACGCCAACATTGAACCACCTGTTGACTTGGTTACCTTTTCAAAGAAGTTCCAAAGTGCTGGTTATTTCTTCCATGATGAAGATTTTGTTCCTAACCAACCATACAGACAGTTTAACACTTGGTGTGGTGACCCAGCAAGAATGCTTATAGCTGGTACCATTGGTGAAGAAATTGTCAAGAATGATTTATTAAGCCAAGTCAACAGAGTTGGTGATTATTTATTTGAAAGGTTAGAAGAGTTACAACTCAAGTACCCACTACAATTTCAAAGACTAAGAGGTAAGAACAGAGGTACTTTTATCGCATGGGACTTACCAACCACTTCAGACAGGGATCTGTTATTGAAGACTCTCAGACTCAACGGATGCAATGTTGGTGGTTGTGCTGAAACTGCTGTCAGATTAAGACCAACTTTAACCTTTGAGGAAAAACATGCTGATATTTTTATAAATGTCTTGACTAAATGTGTTCAAGAACTATTCGCCTAAACCTTTGTAACACATTATATTTTTAATGACTTAGTGTTATATAAACGAAAAATAATGACTAGGTTAATCTTTAATATACGTATTTTATCAATGCTGTTGGTTGACTAACTTGGGTAAATTTTATAATGTTTATTCTATTATAGGTATATAAGATAATTAAAAGATATTTCATAAAAAGGTAAAAGGCTGATTGAAATGATTATTAATTTTCACCAAACAACTTTCTGACTCTCTTGAGGACAGAATCCTTCTCTGGGTCATATGGGTGATCCTTGGATGGGATCTCCAAGATAGCTGGGAATGCTTCCACGTAGTTGTCAATGGTGGATCTAATAATGTCTGCAATAAATTGGTTAATCATCAGAATGGCAATATCATCTCTTTCGGAAGTGAATTCGTTGAACTGAGCCTCTAATTGTTCTCTGGTTGTCTTATCTTCTTTGTAGATGAAGAAGTTCTTGTCATTTGTATCTGGGTTTACTTGACCTATACCTGCTAGTAATAAACCTGTTGTGGTGTCCTCATCCGCTATCACTGCAATTAAATTTCTCTTGTCAGACATGGTGTTGAATGGCAGGCTCTTATTGTCTATTACTCGAATCCAAAGTTGTTGCAACTTGCAGTCATTTTCTGAACTCTACTGCCTTTTATTTTTTTTCATGTTGCATATTGAAGGGAAAAAACGACTAAATAAATATATTTGGTAAGGAATGAAATAAAAGGGGAGATACAGGCAAAGATGTTGCTTAGAAGAAGTAGTAGTCAGATACCTAGGTTTCAGATTGTGAGACAATTTGGTGTCCTCAATAATAGAGTGCTCAGTGGTCACAATAAGTGGTCCACCATCAAGAGGGACAAGGCGAAGAATGACTCTGCTAAGAACAAGCTTATAAACAAGTATGTGGGCCAAATTACAGTGGCTATTAAGTTGAAGGACCCCAGATTGAATACTTTGCTGGAGAACGCTGCAAAAGCGAATGTGCCTAAGAAGGCCATTGATAATGCAATGAAGAAAGCAGCCATGTCTGGTTCGAATGGTGGGTCCGTGAATTTATACGAAGGGATGGGCCCAGGTGGTGTGGCTCTTATCGTCGAGGCTCAAACTGACAATAAGAACAGGACTGTTGCACTTGTCAGAAGTTACTTCAACAAGGCTAATTTGAACCTATTGACTATGGGATCTTGTCTGTGTTACTTCAATAAAGTTGGAAAAGTGGTCATTGCTACACCTAAAGATACTAAAGAAGAAGTAATCTTTGATGATTTACTAGAAGTGGAGGGGATTGAGGATTTTGAAAAAATAGAAGACATAGAAGGATCTGAGGATGCGGAGGAAGAAATTAACAAGTATGTAATCCTTACAGAACCCTCTTTAACTAATAAAGTAGCCAAGCAGTTACAAGATGACTTCAATTTGGAGATTCTGGATACAACTATAGAATATAGTCCCAAGGAAGATATGAGAATTGACATATCGCAAGATAAGGAGATCCAGCAGGCCTTTGCTAAATTTATGGACGGCATCCACGAGATCGAGGACGTGGTGAACGTTTACTCGAACGAGTCCATGTAATACATGAGATAAACCCCTTCAGTACCGTAAATAATTGTCCGTAGACACAAGTCACGACACCTCCACTATCTTATATATACTTTACATACATATTCCTTGTTTATAAATAGACCATAATCTGACCCTCGTTTTTTCAGATGCTTTGAATTTGACGCATTTTGAGAACATATTTAAAACGCCGAGAATAATTTTCGATCTATTTTTTTGATCTCCTATAAACAGACGAATCATTCTCAGATCATAAACCTAAGTACAGACAACAAAAAGGCATCTTCTCGGCAATTCAACTGGTATCTTCGATAGTTCTATATCTGCACCACGGCTCTTTTAAGTTTTTAGCTCCACTTCTTTTCATTTCTCAGTTCGGTTCAAAGATCAATTCTAAGATCAGTTCAGTTCTACAGCCTACTTTCAAGTGAGGCACTTTAACAATCCATTTTATTTTATTTCTTGGACTAAGATCCTTCTTTGATTATTTTTTCGTTCTTTTTTAGTTTACACGTTTTCTCTGTTATTTCAACAATTTGATGATATTTTTATGGCCAATACTGTTTACATGTTTATTGATCAAATCGTCGATCGGTCAAGGTTTTGATCAGGAGATAGTTGCTACTGATGGTACTGCCAATCTGACAGTTGTTACGAATACAGTTCAGGAGACTGTCATTGTTGATTCATCCACTGCAACCAACACTGACAATCCCAATTTATCACAGTCTGACATCTATACTTTGCATGGTTCATCAACTCCAGGAACTTCAGCACTGCCTGCCAGTAATGTTCCAACAGGGCCATCATCTTCAGCGATCTCCTTTATCTCAATTATAACTCCACCATCGACAACACAAAGTTTACCATTCTCCGATTCAACTGATGGGATACCTTCGTTATCGATAACATCGTCATCAACGGATCTTATATTGTCCTTAACAACCGATCTTAGTACTTCTAATGCGGTACCAACCAATATAATACCGACTAGTTCAAATTCATCCAACACGTCACCAACAACTAGTTCTCAGCTCACTACTAGTTCGTTCTCAGCCAGTAGTTCGTCGCCTACATCTACAACTGGTACAAGTTCTGTTTACTCATCATCAATATTATCTACTTTGTCCACAACGTCTATTGCCACACCTTCAACATCCTCATCATCATCAACAACTTCCCTTCCGTCATATTCAATCCCAAGCTCCAGCTCTTCATCAGCAAGAAGTTGGCCATCATTGACTTCAAGCTCATCAAGCTCCAGTTCGTCCACTAAAGCCATCATCTTTTCAACACACTCCAGTTTCCAAAGTACTTCATCAAGTTCTACTCATAGTAGTACTTTTGATTTTTCAAGCTCAACACTTTCATCATCATCATCATCATCATCATCATCATCATCTCTATCATCATCTCTATCATCATCATCATCGCCATCATCATCATCAACCATTACCACTTCATTTTCTTCTTCAGCTCTAAACCCTGCCCAAACCATAACAAGCGTCATTGAGGGGAAGACCATATTATCAAATTTCTACACAACAGTGACATTGAAAACCAAGAATACATCAACGGCAAATAGCAAGAAAATCCATCATCCTCTTTCTAAAAAGAACCGTAACATTGTTCTTGGCTGTTGCCTGGGCATTGGTATTCCACTTGTGATAATCATTGCGTTATTCATTTACTTGAATTGTATCCGTTCGAGAAAGGTCAACTTTATCGACTCCGATGGTAAGATTGTCTCCACTTACAAAATGAACAAATTCACTAAATTCTGGTATCTATTGATCGGTAAAAAGATTCTTGAAGAGGATGATATCGCGGTTGACGAAGAAGAAGGTGACAACCGCGAGCGTAGCAATCCAGCCTTTTACAATGAAAAAGGATACCCAATTGACCCAAATAGCAGTATATCGTCTGGTAACGATACTGGTGAAGGATCTCCTTTGACTAACAATGATGTTGATCATCAAGGTTTCTTCCAAGAGGTTCCATATGATCAAGATAACGAGTATTTTAATTACAATCATCCGTATAATGACAATAATGGTAATAATAACCATAATTATTCAGAATATTCGGATGAAGATTTGGAGATAAATGCTGACCATACAATCCCACTTACTGACGATGATGACGATGATGACGTCGAACCACCAAAGATACTAAGTGTCACTAATTTATAAGTTCATTTCCATTAATTTTTAATTACTGCATATAGCTAGGTATTTGCAATAGATATACACATAACTCAATGTACATACTCTAGCTTGTGAGCTCTTCTAGATAATTTTAGAAGAAATTCTTGGAACATCAATTATGGAAGAATATTCTAGGAAAAAATGATACGTCAATGTGTCACGTAAAGATGACACTTCAGGGTGACACGTCATGGTAAAACATATCGAGTTGTTTATGGCAACAGTTCTTAATGTTCTTAATGTCAGGTTTAATGTACAACTCTCTATTGATATATACAGTTGTTATTAATATCTAATTAAAGAAATATTTATCAGAAAAAATTTAATGTCAGACATACGTAGTTACAGAAACCAGGGATTGTACCGTCCTCATTATCACTGTAAGAAATTATTTTTGATTAACTCCGAGTTATTACTAATTTCTTTCGTTTATTAGTCTCTAGTACCTTTACTAAGAAGAATATATAAAATGTATCAGGAGAAAGTTTACTTTAATTAAGTTAGATGTGTATTCTCCTCTACTATATAGTTCAATAAATCCTTATTTTATCTGTTGGCTATAACATATTTTCAGATCATTCTAATAATAGTCATGATATTTTTACATTATGATTTGAGTATCACCGTGTAATTCCGTTATTTCACTTGAAAAATTTCCTGATAATTTCAGACAGATCTGTATACGTTAGATGCATTAATTTGCATTTCAGAACTATTGAATTGGTTAAATCAATGTGCGAAACTATATCAGTAATACCTTCCGGGATAGTTTAATGGTCAGAATTGGCGCTTGTCGCGTGCTAGATCGGGGTTCAATTCCCCGTTCCGGAGTTTATTTTTAAGTTCCCAGCTAATATTTTTTAATATTTTCGATTAAGAAGAGCTTAACTGTGATCAAGTCACTTGGTTGTATCACAGAATAGAACCGGATCATAAGAGTAGCAATTTTTTATATCTACTCGTTGCAATTGTAAAATGGAATCAGAGATTCTTTATCAATGTAGTCCCGGGAATTTTATTCATAGTTACTATCCGACTAAGAACTATATTGTAATAGCTGAGTCCTCAATTGACCATCCCACCAACATCCAATTACACTATGTTAGTCAGAATGATTCGACCAAATCAATGGAAATTCAAACCAATGTGTTGACTTCTTTACATCGAGATGTTGGCCCAAGAGCACGTATTGTTCGAGATATTCAGCTAACCAAGACCGAACCCTTCCATATTGTCATGAACATTACTGATGGTATTCAAATTATCCCATTTTTGCAAAATAATAATTCTGTGTGGACAGACGATACCAGTTCAAATAATATGAAATGGGTTTTAGAAAATATCAATGATTCAATCCATTCAATGGCTATATTAAATGATAATGATCAATATATTGAAGTTTGTTTAGGCACAAAATTAGGCAATCTGCGATGCTTCCGATTCGATATAATTCATAAAAAATTTACAAAATTGAACAAGTTTGATAAATGGGATAATATTGCCACTGATTCAATAAACTGCATAAAAGGAAATGATAACGAAATATCCTTTGCATCATTTGACAATTTTATTTATACCGTTATCGATAAGAGATTAGAAAGTCAAAATATCACTCTTGATAATAATATCGATGAAGATAGGATGACTTTAAATTGGATTGACGTCTTTAGGATAGAAAAGTATAGCTCCTCAGTACTTAGACTATTCATTGCAAATGTGACAGATTATGGTTGTCTATTATACAAGAGATCCACCAGAGGTCAGTGGGAGATGATTGAAAGATTTGTGAGAGAAATATCGCAGGATAATGATGATACCAGGGAGACATCACCCTTCTTAGACTGTATTATACGACCCACTTCGAACCCAATCCAAATCCATATTTGTTCTGGTAGTGAAAATGGTAAATTTTACTACTGGCTATACAATTATAATGATAATTTAATTATAAATAGCAAAATCGTTAATGTCAGTGAAGGGAATATAATACATGGGATTATGATGATTAGTAATGAAAAAACATTTTTTCTAAGTAATAATGACACAATTATAAATACTTTAAATATATAAGTATAGTGGACTAGAACCCCTCAAATAATTCATCGATTTGCTTGATTACGTCAATATGTAGAATTTCACCTTTATGAGTAATCAATGAACCCTTCTTAAACATTTCTGGCTCATTGTTGTAATTAATACCACAGTCCTTAAATAAAATTTCTTGTTTTTCACTACTCAAAGTACCACATAACCTTTGTTCAGATTCCTGAGCTGTCATGCCACATTTCTGAATTAATTCCCAAAATACAGTATTGTATAAATTATTAATATGTGTATCAACAAATCTCCAAGACAAATAATCTTTTACGGTCTTTAAATTGGGATACATGACACATCTCGAGTCAAAAAATGGCAAATGCTTACCATTTAACTCCATACCCGGAAAGAATTTTGGCCATAGACTGACATAGTTTGCAGTGAATAAGGATACGAACAATGTCGAGATCTTATCGCTACGTCTATTAAACAGTTTTGTGTCATGTTTTAAAATAAAAGAATACTCATCACTTTCTCCATATGCCAATATTACCTCAGTACGGTACTGTAAAACAACATTCTTGGCACAGGCATTCATTAACTTTAGGGCTCTAAGATCATTAGGCTTTGCAAACTCATAAAACCTCGAAAACTCATGAAATTTTTTACCATCTATCCGTACCACAATATATGTCTCTGGTAACAGTATATCATGGGTCTCAAACCCTCTCACATACTCATACTTGGAATTAGCCATTGCTGATATTTAATCGTTGTCTCAGTTTCTCTTGTCTCATCGACCAAATTTCTACATTGAAAAATTATATTTGTCACGGGACCACGGTTATTTTCCATCACCGGCATTGTAAGGGATGCTGCTTTATAAAAGAGCGATGTTTGTTGAGCTACAAAGAAGGGATCTTGACAACTTCTCAGTGACAATGGTACAAACGATTCAAGTAGTAAGGAAGGTGCACAAGAAGACGAAGAATGAAAAGGATCCCTTGAAGAGGGACAAGTTACTTTGGACTATCGGTCATATGATGACCTTGGGTTGTGGTTTAATTTTCTCAGTCACATACTTTTACCATGTCTTGATATTCTATAAGTATCGTTCATGGAAATGGCTGTTTTTGAGACTGAATAAGAATTATAGCTACTTTCCAAGTACTAGATGGTACGTTAGAATGCTGAGTTACATTCCTCAGTTGATGTACAGACTATCGTTGATAGGTGTCTTCATAGCAGGTAGTATCACAACCAAGCAGAATTGGGCTGACGTTAATCCAACTTGGTATGATTTGCTATCTGCTGATAACTTCCAAGCGTTTATCATTGCGGTATTGTTTTTCATTACCGGCGGTAAGTCATTCTACAAGATATTCCCCTTTATGATTTTAAGTTATTTACATTTACGAAATAGAAATGACGAATATACAACTGATAACGGTGGTGGACAGGATGATGTGACTATGAAGAATGTGCACATTTTGCATACTATTGCTTATTCCGAGTTTATTATCATATTTGCTTTGTTTATGGATACTATAACTATGAAGACGGGTACTTCTGGGTTTCTGCTTGTTTTTTACGTGGCTATATATTGGTTGAAGTTAAATTACTCAGCTTACTCACAAGTGGCTGTTCTAAGGTTATTATCCAAATTTGATAAATTCATCCCAGCAAAGCACAAAGAGAATTGGGATGCAATCAAGAAGTTCATATATTCTAGAATGAGGGAACGTGAACAGAGAAGAGCAGAGGCTAAGGCCTTTAGAGATGGTATGTAAATATATATCTATATATATTTAACTGCTACAATACTTTTTGTTTTGAGTATACAATGATAAGATATGAAATATTCTTTAAACATGTAAAATATTATTATTTTTTTATTTGATAAACGTTACGTAAAGATAGAGAAGTATATATTCTTATAATTTAAACGTTTAATCAGTGGCAGCGCCGGCTCTGGTGTAGATAGCTTGCTTGGAGTGCTTAGAAACTGGGGTAATGATACCTTGCTTTTCTAAGTCTCTTAAAGCAACTCTAGCCATAGAACCACCGATCTTTAATCTGTCGACTAAGACGGAGACAGAAACGTATCTGTAAGTTGGGACTTCCTTTAAGATTCTGTCGTACTTTTCTTGGTCTAAGATGACGGCGTGAGCGGCCTTGTCCTTTAAAGACTTCTTGGACCACTTCTTCTTGGACTTCTTACCACCGGCCATAGCGGCAGCGGATTTAGCAGCTTTAGATAATTGTTGCTTTGGAGGCATTTTTCTGTATGTGTTCTATTAAAATAATAATAACAATTTGTTAGTAAAATTAGTTCTTTCTTAAAATAAAGAAAAAGAATAATCAGGTAGAGATTTATTAAAGGTTAATTTAATTCACAATGTAATAATTCGAATTATCAGATCTTTGAAAAATATAACTTCTCAGATTGTAAGATCAACTGGGACTATTCATATGGGTTAGGACCAACACTGTACATTTACTTGTACTTTAATATATTCACTGCTTCCGTACCTAGATTTTCTCCTTATTGATAGGGGTATAACATACGCTTTGTCTTGGTTTCCTTACATTTTAAGAAGGCCCAAATGTACAAACCAACGTTAATATAGAAATCTGATATTTCAGTACGTAGGAATAGTAAACTGGGATGATGATGGAATGGTAGGCAGGTTCCAGAATTAGATTCGCAGTGAAAGTCTCATTCTGAGGACGACGCGGAAATGTCCCACTGAAAAGTTTGAAACAAATAACCAAAATGTTCGGGTGCATGTTACAAAAATGAGAATGTAAGGATGTTGCAAAACAGTCGCACAGTATTGAAAAAAATACTAATCCCAATTTCAACTTGAACAAGAAAGTCAGGAAGGGAAAGTATCTCTATGAAAGGACTTCACAGTATCTAACACTTGAAGCCATCGCCCAAAGAGAGCAAGCATGTCACGTAAGTTTGATCTCAAGACTATTACTGACCTTTCAGTACTAATTGGTACAGGTATATCATTGTATTACCTGGTCAACAGACTTCTTAACGACGTCGAATCTGGACCCATCGGTCGCTCTAAGGAATCTAAGGCAAAACAATCACAACAATGGGATCGTTTAGTGGAATTAAATCCAGAGTTATCCGATGTAGAACTAAGCTCATACGAACAATCTGTTTTGACGAGTGTCGTGACTCCACAAGAAATGAATGTATCGTTTAAGGATATTGGTGGCCTTGAGACTATCATCTCCGATTTGCACGAAAGTGTCATATTTCCATTAACTATGCCTGAGGTATACGCAAATAGTCCATTGTTACAAGCTCCCAGTGGTGTGTTGCTCTATGGTCCACCTGGTTGTGGTAAGACAATGCTGGCGAAAGCTCTAGCAAAGGAGAGTGGTGCTAACTTCATATCGATTAGAATGTCCTCTATTATGGATAAATGGTATGGAGAATCCAATAAGATTGTTGATGCGATTTTTTCATTAGGTAATAAGATCGAACCTTGCATTATCTTTATTGATGAAATTGATTCATTTTTAAGGGAGAGATCATCTACTGATCATGAAGTAACCGCAACATTAAAAGCCGAATTTATGACTTTATGGGATGGTCTATTAAGCAATGGACGCGTGATGATTATTGGCGCTACTAATAGGTTAAATGATATAGATGCAGCATTTTTGAGAAGATTACCAAAGAGATTTTTGGTAACTTTACCAGATATTAAACAAAGAAAGAAAATTTTACAGGTATTGTTAAAGGATACAGAGGTTGATAAGGATTATTTTGATATTGATCTTATAGCAGAATCTACTGTAGGTTTATCTGGTTCTGATTTAAAGGAACTTTGTAGAGAAGCCGCATTGAAATCTGCCAAAGAATACATCAAGAAGAAACGTGCGCTAATCGGAAACAAGCCATCTGTTTCTTCTGAGAGCGATGAATCTTTTAACGAGAAGGAGAATGAATTAAAGATAAGACCTTTAAGAACAGACGACTTTGTGACGGTAAGGAGAGATGCTAATATTCAGACTCGCTCGTTTGACTTGGATTAAATTTCAGCCTTGTATATACGTAATTGTAATAAATATTAATATATTTGACTTTCAATAGAATTTGAGCATGTCACGGGGGACATAGATTTCTAAGGTTGTAATTTACTCATCTTGACACCCGCGTTGCCATCATGATAATCTTCGACAGGAAATATGTAGGCAAGCCGAAATCCATAGAATAATTCATCAATATGCAGAAATTAAAAAAAATGCAACGACAATAGGACGGACATACCTTGGATAAGCTACTCATAATCATGTCTAAGGAGTCTAGTGAAGAACCTCTTACTTTACGCAGATTACTATTTAATGAAAATGGAAGATTGTAAGTATAATTAAGGACCTGTATTATTATATCTATTTTACTAACTTAACACCCTCTCCCCCACAGTTGTCTACCATGTACAGTTTATAAGGGATTCCAATATATATCTAATAAAACTACGGAATCTTCTACATCAACTATAATCACAGCAGCAGCTACTTCACCAGACACTGCCGTCCACACACAAACCGCACCAACAATTATAGCATCAAATAATCTAGCTGTTGATTTAATTCCAGGCTCAAGAACGTATCGTAAGGAGGATCCACCAGATGTCCAGAAAGTTGGCAGGGCATCCTGGACTTTTTTACATAGTATGGCCGCTAAATACCCAGAAAGTCCAACTGACATTCAACGTACAGAGATGCAAGAATTTCTGAAAATATTCTCTCACGTTTACCCATGTCATTGGTGTGCCATGGATTTTGAGAAGTATATCAGGGAGCATTCACCTCGTGTGGAATCCTGTGAGGAATTAAGTAGATGGATGTGCGAGGCACATAATCATGTAAATGGAAAATTAGGGAAAGCCAAATTCAATTGTGACTTTTGGGCCAAGAGATGGAAGGATGGTTGGGATGAATAATCTTGTAAATAATTCTGTAAGTATTTTAGGATGTATGTATTTGAGTAGCCCTAAGAAATAAATTGAAAATTTAAGAATATTTTCGTATCGCAAAACCAACTCGGGCGGTATATAAAAAGAGCAAGTAGATGAAAAACTTTCTGAAATTGATATTCCACTCTAAGAAAACAACGGAAATGTTATTCCTTAAACCATATGAAAATAACTGATATTTTCTTGCAGGCGCAAGAACTGTTATTTTCAAATTGGTGGCCTCTTCGAAGATTGATGCATTTGGTTAATCCCTCGTGGTGTGTTGATTCAAAGCGAGGCCCAAAGTGAAAGTGTGTATTAATGTCCAAAGTGATGTTGATATCTCATTGAGTATAATTTCATAAAATTTGAACGAATGCAATAAAGTAGAGTGACAGTATTCTATTTTTTTATGACTCAATGATACATTTTATTTACGTAATTATTTGTTTAAGTATGTCTGTGTTATTGCTTGGTAAATCCATTTAAATCATTAGTGAAAATGGCAGGTCTTATAATTTCAGAGTATGTGATAAACGTTATCATGATTGGAACGATAGTTTTCTTTTCTAGTAAAACATTTTTACCTTCTTCTACCAGTTGGAATCTAGAAAGTTTATTCCATTGCTGTACTGGTGTTGTGATTTCCTTTGCCATAATAGACTTGTAAATCTCAATTATTGATAACATCTTTTGAATATGAGGGCCATAGGAATAGAGACATATTATATTATTAAGAGCGTCTTCCTCCTTTAAATTGTTAATGGTTCTTTCAATGTTGTCATTCTTGGAGATTTTGTGGAATATTAATTTATCCGTAACATGAGTATCATCATCACCTTTAATCAAGTCGCTAATAAGGGACTCCTTAATATAGGCAAAAGTGCTTCCTGAATCCTTCAAATTGAGGTCAGTTTCTGAGTCATTAAATAGAACAGTACATTGACACATATTGAATTATTTATAATGATAGTTATCTGGCGTGAGGATAAACTTTCTTGTGCTCATCACATCAATATACTTTTCAGGTGATGAAAAATTCCATAAAGTAGAAGATTCATACTACAAAATTTTATCTCGGTTCCTGTTATACATCCGTACACACCAACACATCCGTACATTGAAGTCTTTTTAATTTTCTCAAGACGGTGTAAAAAAAAAACTGAAAAATTAGTTGCTTACTATTTCAATGCTGTATTATTGCCTGTTTCGGACACACGCAAATTCGATATCCCTTGCAAACTTGCCGATTCCAATCTATCTACACTTTAAATTTCAGAATGCTATTAAAAATTATCATTAGTGTCAAGTTCAAAGTCATTACAGGATAATAACCTTTAAACAACCTACAAACTAACTAATTTGAAATGGGAGGTAAGATCAGTGCCAAGAAAGTTGTATACTTCAACAAGTTAAGAGAAAACTTTGAAACCTACAAGTCCGTCTTCATCGTCGGTGTTGACAATGTTTCTTCTCAACAAATGCATCAAGTCAGAAAGGCCTTAAGAGGTAGAGGTGTTGTCTTAATGGGTAAGAACACCATGGTTAGAAGAGCCATCAGAGACTTCGTTGCTGAATTACCAGACTTCGAAAAGTTATTACCTTTCATCAAGGGTAACGTCGGTTTCATTTTCACCAACGAATCTTTACAAGAAATCAAGGATGAAATTGTTTCCAACAAGGTTGCTGCTCCAGCCAGACCAGGTGCTGTTGCCCCAGTCGATATCTACGTTACTGCTGTTAACACCGGTATTGAACCAGGTAAGACCTCTTTCTTCCAAGCTTTAGGTGTCCCAACCAAGATTGCCAGAGGTACCATTGAAATTGTTTCCGATGTCAGAGTCGTTGAAGCTGGTTCCAAGGTCGGTGCTTCTGAAGCCGCTTTATTAAACTTGTTAAACATTTCTCCATTCACCTATGGTTTAACTGTTGTTCAAGTTTACGACAACGGTCAAGTCTTCCCAGCCTCTATCTTAGATATCACTGATGATGAATTAGTCGGTCACTTTGTTTCCGCTATCTCTACCGTCTCTGCTATTTCTTTAGCTTTAGGTTACCCAACTTTACCATCTGTTGGTCACACTTTAATCAACAACTACAAGGACTTATTAGCTGTTGCCATCGCTTCTGGTTACCACTTCGCTGAAATCGAAGAATTAGTTGACAGAATCGAAAACCCAGAAAAGTACGCCTCTGCTGCTCCAGCTGCCTCTGCTGCCGCTTCCTCTGAAGCTGCTGCCGAAGCTGCTGAAGAAGAAGAAGAAGAAGAATCTGATGATGGTATGGGTTTCGGTTTATTCGATTAGAGAATTCATAAATAAATATTTACTTATTTCTTTTATATCTTTAATTTAATATCTTCTCATTCATTGAAAGAACTATAGTTAGTTTAGAAATGTTTATAATTCGGTCATTTTTTCTATTATAAAATTCTCAATATTTTTAAACAATATAATGTCCGAGGCTACATAATTTGGTATTTTGAGGGAGGAGAGTCAACAGTGTGAGATGATACGAATAACTGCGCTGCTCAGAGGGAATCAATTGCGTACCTTCGCCACAAAACCTCTTTCGCTTTCATATGATGTTATAACCTCTAACCGATCCACTAGTAAACCTCCAATTATAATAATGCACGGACTTTTAGGATGTGGACAAAACAATCGAACACTAGGTAGATCATTGAACAATAGCCTCAACCGTGATATATATCTTCCTGACCTTCGTAATCACGGAAAGTCACCTGTTTCACCAGATCACTCATATGAGGCTTTATCGGATGATATCTTTTATTTTATCAGAGAACATCAATTAGAGAAACCGATACTTATCGGTCATTCAATGGGAGCAAAGGTAGCCATGACATGCGCTTTGAGGGACCCTAATTCATGTTCTGCTATAGTGTGTCTTGACAACGCTCCTATATGCAATGTTCCCAGTGGGTTATTTAATAGGTATATTAATACCCTCAGGTCAATTGCAAGGGACCCCGAAATACATACACTAAAGGACGCGGATGCTACTTTAAGCAAGGTAGAAAAGGATAAGTTTATAAGACAATTTCTTTTGACTAGTCTTAAAAAGGTCAAGGATCCAGACTCAGGAATTTCTCGATTTAAGGAAAAGGTACCCTTGGATATAATTAATAAGGCTGTGATCAAAGGTGACATATCAGCTTGGGATTTCGATTCCAGAAAAGACAGATGGACTGGACCTGCTCTTTTTTTGCGAGGAACGGAATCCAATTACGTAGTAGATGAGTATTTACCAACAATTGGTATGTTCTTTCCAAACTTCGAGGTCAGGGACCTTAAAACTGGCCATTACTTGAATGTTACCAAACCCAATGAATGCACAGAGCTGATCACGGAATTTGTCGAGAGACATGAGGATACAGACTAAAGTAAACATATAGTATATAATATACAGTATGCATGAATATATTAACTGATACCAACATCGATGGCAGGCAGCAACCTAGATGTGCTGCAAATATATTTATCGCTGGATCCAGAACAGTAATGAATCCAGTACTTCCTCATTGGGGGGTTGCAGTATTAACTATCTCCCAGACTTCACTTAATTCGCGTTCCAGTAATCATCCCTGATATGGAATTCCTCACGGATTTAACTGTCGAAACGTAACTGAAAAATTTTCTGTGGTTTCGTGTTTCGCGTTGAGAAATCACGAAACACGGAAGGCTCTACTGGCGACTTCTCACAACATCTTGCAACGTCTGGCTGTGGATTACCTGTATTTTTGATCTGGTGGCCATTATAATTCTTATATATCTAGATATAATTAAGGAGGCTTATACTTCAAAGTCTAACTTGCATTCCAACCAAACTGTACTCTGTACTCTGTAGTGGTGCTTTCTGATTACAAAAAAGCTGAAAACTGAAAAATCAGAAAATCAAATCGTGTTCCAATATCTATTAATATCTTTTCCAGTCCTCAAAAGAACGAGAGAGTATTCTTATTCCAAGAAAATCAATACTGTCTATAGAAGTTATTTCCCGTGATTCGATTCATTTTAAATAATTAGAGTCATTAATAGAAAAGAATATTCTACCATTTAATCGTTAGAAACTTTCTCTCCTTTAATAGCTTTGGTCCACATCTATTCGAATAATGTATCCGACTGGTGAGAATCAAAATAACGGGAATATGGAAAATGATCCATATCAGCATCAACAGGGCCAAGAAGCCAGATATGATCAATACGGTCAACCTATCTACGAGGAAGGAAATCATGGTATCTATGAATCAAATCCATCTCAAACTGAATTCTTAAACTCTCCATACAACGATGATAGTGAATTTAACAACGATAGCGATATGAACTTACGTCCACCTAACTTCCAAGACGAAACTTATTCTGATTTCAGCAGTTCCTATGCAGATTCTCAGAATCAAAGAATGGGATCAAACTACAACAGTTACACCCCCTCTCAAATGAGTTACGGTGAGCGTGGTTCCCTATCGAACCCCATGTATAATAACAACATAGATACATCTAGCATCTTCCCGAACGAACCTTATCCTGCTTATACTGCTGATCCAGATCAGCCGATCAATATCCAACAGATCGAAGATATTTTTATCGATTTAACCGAAAAGTTGGGTTTCCAAAGAGATTCCATGAGAAATATGTTTGATCATTTCATGACCCTTCTGGATTCTCGTTCATCAAGAATGACCCCTGCTCAGGCATTAATTTCCTTACATGCTGATTATATTGGTGGTGATACTGCTAACTTTAAGAAGTGGTACTTTGCTGCACAATTAGATCTCGATGATGCGATTGGATTTAGGAACGTCAGCTTAAACAAGATAACAAAGAAGAACAGAAAAGCTAAGAAGTCTAACAAAAAGATGTTGAAGAACATGAGAAAGGACGAAGACGCTCTATATGACCATGAAAAAGTCCAAGGAATTTTACAATCTTTGGAAGGAGACAACTCCTTGGAGGCTGCGGATTTCAGGTGGAAGGTTAAAATGAACAGTTTATCTGCTGCAGAGAAAGTCCAACAATTAGCTTTATATTTATTGATTTGGGGTGAAGCCAATCAAGTCAGATTTACTGCTGAATGTCTATGTTTCATTTACAAATGTGCTTTGGATTATATCCAATCTCCAGCTGCTGATGAACAAAAGATCCAAGAAGGTGATTATTTGAATAGAGTTATTACTCCACTATACCGTTTTATCAGAAACCAAGTTTATGAAATTATAGATGGACGTTACGTAAAGCGTGAGAAGGACCATAATAAAGTAATTGGTTACGATGATGTTAATCAGTTGTTTTGGTATCCTGAAGGTCTTGCCAAGATTGTTTTGGTCAATGGTAACAGATTAATTGACTTACCTGCTGAAGAGAGATTTTTGAATTTAGGTAATGTTGTCTGGGACAAGGTTTTCTTCAAGACTTATAAAGAAACAAGGACTTGGTTACATATGGTTACAAATTTTAACCGTATTTGGGTTATGCATATTTCAGTCTACTGGATGTATGTCGCCTACAATGCTCCTACATTTTACACTCATAACTACCAACAGTTGGTGGACAACAAGCCTTTGGCCTCTTATAGATGGGCTACTGCTGCTTTAGGTGGTACCGTTGCCGCTCTTATCCAATTGGCTGCCACTCTTACTGAGTGGTGTTTCGTTCCAAGAAAATGGGCTGGTGCTCAGCATTTAACCCGTCGTCTTGGTTTCATTCTTGTTATTCTCGGTATTAATTTCGCTCCGATTATTTGGGTTTTCTGCTATGATAAGGACACTGTTAGTAGTCACACTGCCCATGTTGTCGCTGCTGTTTTCTTCTTTGTTGCTGTTGCTACTGTCGTTTTCTTCTCAATCATGCCATTGGGTGGTTTGTTTACCTCATACATGAATAAGTCATCTAGACGTTATGTATCTTCCCAAACCTTTACTGCGTCTTTTGCACCATTATATGGTTGGGATAGAATGTTATCCTATCTCATCTGGATTGTCGTCTTTGGTGCTAAATATGCTGAATCATACTATTTCTTAATTCTTTCGTTAAGAGATCCAATCAGAATTTTATCTACTACAAGAATGAGATGTACTGGTGAATACTGGTGGGGTAGTCATTTATGTCAACACCAAGGTAAGATTACTTTAGGCCTTATGATTGCTACTGATTTTATTCTTTTCTTCTTAGACACATACTTGTGGTACATTATTGTCAACACTGTCTGTTCTGTTGGTAAAGCTTTCTACTTAGGTATGTCTGTGCTTACCCCATGGAGAAATATTTTTACTAGATTGCCAAAGAGAATTTATTTGAAGATCTTGGCCACTAATGATATGGAAGTTAAGTATAAACCAAAGGTTTTGATATCTCAAATTTGGAATGCTATAATTATTTCAATGTACAGAGAACATTTATTAGCCATAGACCATGTTCAAAAGTTGTTGTATCACCAAGTTTCTTCCGAAATTGAAGGGAAGAGAACTTTAAGAGCTCCAACATTTTTCACCTCACAAGATGATAAGGAAAAATCTGAATTTTTTACTGCTGACTCTGAAGCTGAGCGTCGTATCTCTTTCTTTGCTCAATCCCTGGCAGTTCCGATGCCAGAAGCTGTATCTGTTGATAATATGCCAACTTTCACAGTTTTAACTCCACATTATTCCGAAAGGATTCTATTATCTCTTAGAGAAATTATTCGTGAAGACGATCAATTCTCCAGAGTCACTCTATTAGAATACTTGAAGCAACTGCATCCGTTAGAATGGGACTGTTTCGTTAAGGACACAAAGATTCTGGCCGACGAAACTGCTGCTTTTGAAGGTGTTCCGGAACAACAAAATCAGGAAAAGGAAGATACTTTAAAAGCTGAAATCGACGATTTACCATTTTACTGTATCGGTTTCAAATCTGCTGCTCCAGAATACACCTTGCGTACTCGTATCTGGGCTTCTCTAAGATCTCAAACTTTATATCGTACTGTGTCTGGTTTTATGAACTACTCTAGAGCTATCAAGTTATTATACCGTGTTGAAAATCCTGAAATAGTTCAAATGTTTGGTGGTAATGCTGAAGGCCTTGAAAGAGAATTAGAAAAGATGACTAGAAGAAAGTTCAAATTCTTGGTTTCCATGCAAAGATTAGCCAAGTTTAAGCCACATGAATTAGAAAATGCTGAATTCTTATTAAGAGCTTATCCAGATTTACAAATTGCCTACTTGGATGAAGAACCTCCTTTAAATGAAGGTGATGAACCAAGAATTTTTTCAGCTTGTATCGATGGTCATTGTGAGTTATTGCCAAACGGCCGTAGACGTCCAAAGTTCAGAGTTCAACTGTCTGGTAACCCAATTTTAGGTGATGGTAAGTCCGATAACCAAAATCACGCTTTAATTTTCTACAGAGGTGAATACATTCAATTAATTGACGCTAACCAAGATAATTATTTGGAAGAATGTTTGAAGATCAGATCCGTCCTTGGTGAATTCGAAGAATTAAATGTTGAACAAGTGAACCCTTATGCTCCTGAAACCAAATACGAGGACCAAACTAACAACCATCCTGTTGCTATTGTCGGTGCCAGAGAATATATTTTTTCTGAGAATTCTGGTGTTCTTGGTGACGTTGCTGCTGGTAAAGAACAAACATTTGGTACTCTTTTTGCTAGAACTTTGGCTCAAATTGGTGGTAAATTGCATTATGGTCATCCAGATTTTATTAACGCAACTTTCATGACTACCAGAGGTGGTGTTTCTAAGGCTCAAAAGGGTTTACATTTGAATGAAGATATTTACGCTGGTATGAACGCCATGTTACGTGGTGGTCGTATTAAGCATTGTGAATACTATCAATGTGGTAAGGGTAGAGATTTAGGTTTTGGTACAATTTTGAATTTCACAACGAAGATTGGTGCTGGTATGGGTGAACAAATGTTATCTCGTGAATACTACTACTTAGGTACTCAATTACCAATTGACCGTTTCTTATCATTTTACTATGCTCATCCTGGTTTCCATTTGAATAACTTATTTATTCAATTGTCATTGCAAATGTTTATGTTAACATTAGTTAACTTATCTTCTTTGGCTCATGAATCTATTTTGTGTCATTATGATAGAAATAGGCCTATTACTGATATAATGTATCCAATTGGTTGTTACAATTTTGAACCTGTTATTGATTGGGTTAGACGTTATACATTATCCATTTTCATTGTCTTCTTCATTGCATTTGTTCCATTAGTCGTTCAAGAATTGATCGAACGTGGTGCTTGGAAGGCAACTTTGAGATTCTGGCGTCATATTTTATCTTTATCTCCTATGTTTGAAGTTTTTGCCGGCCAAATCTACTCTGCTGCATTATTGAGTGATTTAACTGTGGGTGGCGCTCGTTATATTTCTACTGGTAGAGGCTTTGCAACTTCTCGTATTCCATTTTCAATTCTTTACTCCCGATTTGCTGGCTCCGCTATTTATATGGGTGCTAGATCCATACTGATGTTATTATTTGGTACAGTTGCTCATTGGCAACCACCATTACTATGGTTCTGGGCCTCATTGGCATCCCTGTTGTTTTCTCCATTCATTTTCAACCCACATCAATTGTCTTGGGAAGATTTCTTCTTGGATTACAGAGATTTCATTAGATGGTTATCTAGAGGTAATAGCAAGTATCATAGAAACTCGTGGATTGGTTATGTAAGGATGTCAAGATCCCGTATCACTGGCTTCAAGCGTAAATTAATTGGTGACGAATCAGAAAAATCTATCGGTGATGCTAGTAGAGCTCATAGAATGAATTTAATTCTTTCCGAATTAATTCCGTTACTTGTTTACTCTACTGGTTGTTTTATTGCATTTACTTTTATTAATGCTCAAACTGGTGCTAAGAGTACAGATGAAGACCGAGTTAACTCGGTCTTACGTATTATTATTTGTACTCTAGGTCCAATCGCCGTTGACGTGGTAGTTTTACTGTTCTGTCTATCTATTTCCTGTTGTTCCAGCGCTATGTTTGGATCCTGTTGTAGAAACCCTGCTTCTGGGTTAGCTGCTTTTGCTCACGGTACTTCCGTTGTTGTTCATATTGGTTCTTTCATTGTCATGTGGGTTTTAGAAGGTTTCAGCTTTGTGAAGATGGTCATGGGTGTTGTTACATGTATTCAATTACAAAGATTAGTGTTCCAATTTATGACTGTTTTCTTGTTGTCTCGTGAATTTAAGAATGACCATTCGAACAGTGCTTTCTGGACTGGTAAGTGGAGCCAAGCCTCTGGTTCTGCTTTTGGTCAAGCGTGTAGAGAATTTACTGCTAAGATTATTGAAATGTCTGAGTTTGCTGCAGATTTTGTCCTCGGTCATTTTATCTTAATTTGTCATTTCCCATTACTCTTGATTCCAGGTATGGATAAGTTTCATTCTATCATGTTATTTTGGTTAAAGCCATCGAGACAAATTCGTCCACCAATTTTATCATTAAAACAAACACGTTTGCGTAAACGTATGGTTAGAAAGTACTTCTGTCTATACATTATTGTATTGTTATCATTTGCTGGTTGTATTGTTGGTCCAGCTGTCGCTGCTGCTTATGTTCCAGATAAAATTGCACCAAATTTGACAGGTGCTGCTCGTAACCTTTTCCAGCCAAGAGGTGTTAACCAAAATGATACAGGTGCCAGCATGTCTACTTACTCTGGACATTACTACACGGCAACACCATCTATGAAGACATGGTCTACCATAAAATAGTTGTGTTATCTCATCTTTTTATTCTTTTTTATATTTTCAAGTTTATTCAATCTTGGTATATTAGATATCAGGATGTAGGGTATATGTAATTTAGTTTTTCATTGTAAGGTTTTATTATCCATGTATTTAGACTTTTTGTTAATATTATTGTTATTTACAAATGATTATTATTTAGTTAATTATTTATCCTTTCTTGGACCCCAATTTATGCCTAAGAACCCAGTTCTCTTTATTGGTTTGTTTAATTTAGGTTTAATTAAGAAATAACGTTTCTCTCCAGGGATATCAACATACATTGAAACAAAATCTGGTTTAAACTTACCAATTTTCTCTAAGGCTTCTACATGAACAATACCAATTTTAGCCTTTGATTGAATATGAAATCTCAAGTAATAATGAACGTTTCCCTCTGCGTCAACTTTTTTCCTTGATACGATGGGTCTATTACGAGTCCATCTATCATGTGTCACCAATTCACCGTAAGCCTTGAGTCGTTCATTTTTTATCATTGTATCGTTACTCTTTAACAATTTACGTAGTTCTTCATCCTTTTCGGCCATGGTGACTGCACGATTGAATAATTGGGTATCACCCGTTGGTGAGAATAATTCCATTCCGATTAAATAAAGAACCACGGCTGAGATACCTACAGCACCGATAATTAGAGCCATAGAGCCCGTAAAAGTTGTGAACTGTTTAATCTTTGGCCATATAGTTGAATTTCTTGAGGGTTGTTTCTTAGTTTCGGAGGTTTTAGTGTTAAATCTTGGAATTGAGTTATGGAATTGTCTGGATGGAAGGGATGTGGATACAGTTAGAGTCTTGGTTCGTAAGAGTCTTGTTGTAGATTGCAATCCTAAGAGATTTATTCTCGAGGATGGGACTATAACTCTTTGTAACATTGCTATTTCGTGGGTATATTAGAGTAGATTTGTTATAGGAGAGATTATAGGGTATTTTGTTAAATTACAATTTTTAAATTTCGTAAATTTATGTTTTTAGGATATTAGCAGTGGAATAAGGATAAGGAAATTATGACGGACAAATAGATAAACGTAAGTAGTAAAAATGTCTGTGTATTTATTAGTTTTGAGTATTTTTTTTTGGAATAAGGTGTAATATTAAGATTATTTGCAAGTGTAAAATGATAGGTTGTGTTGCAGTTTACCTTTTACCCTCACCCCTTCTACGTCTGTTAGTAAAAAAAAAGTATACAAATTATGATGCAACGCACAAATTTAAGATGATAAGTATATGTATCCATGTACACTTTATTAATCTTAGGTCTAACTCAATAATCTTTTGTATAGAGTAGAATTTTATTTTCTTTCAAATATTGTATGACTGTTTATTGCACCCGTGCCTTTTTATAAACATCAATTGTGTATGGGTGTACACAATAATTTAATTTTAAAAACATAAATGAAATTTTCAAAGTAAATTGTTTCCTTACTAGAGGAAAAATTACGCGGACAGGCAGCGAAACGATCCTTGCTGGGTCCAGAGAGACCTTCCTACTCTGCTTCACTGGAGGTCCCAACTGGGACTCGTGTCTATCCACTAGCTATTCCCTTCCAAGACTCAGTGGGTTGTGACATAGTTTCACAATATCCCAAGTGGAAATAATACTGTTTCCACCAGAACATTGAATGTTAAAGTGGGTTATACGTATATTTTAATATATGGTAGATTTTGTTTAGTGAAGTATAGCAAACCAAGGATAAATAATACAAAATGGCTAAGCAATCTTTAGGTATGTTGAGATATATGTGATGGTTGAAATGTCGTGTTGGTGATCTATGTTTTAGGCTTGTTAAATGAATTGATATTTATGTTGGATGTGAGGTAATAATAAAGCATGGAATGGAATGAAGGAATAGACATAGGTCGATACACATCAATGATTTAAACCAGGACATGTGGAGAATAAATTACTAACATGAATGACAAATATGTGTTTTTTCTTTGCACATATATTTTTTTATTTGATATAGACGTTTCCTCTGACAGAAGAAAGGCTAGAAAGGCCTATTTCACAGCTCCATCCTCCGAACGTCGTGTTTTGTTATCTGCTCCTTTATCTAAGGAATTAAGAGCTCAATACGGTATCAAGGCTTTACCAATCAGAAGAGAAGATGAAGTTCTTGTTACTAGAGGTGCTAAGAAGGGTCAAGAAGGTAAGGTTTCTTCTGTTTACAGATTAAAGTTTGCTATTCAAGTTGACAAGATCTCTAAGGAAAAGTCCAACGGTGCTTCCGTTCCAATCAACATTCACCCATCCAAGGTTGTTATTACCAAGTTACATATGGACAAGGACAGAAAGGCTTTGATCCAAAGAAAGGGTGGTAAGTTAGAATAAATTATTTAATATATCGTATTATATATCTTATAATTTTGTATTAATTTAATTTTATCTTCATTAACATATAATCAGAATTGGTTCTATTATATATATATATATATGATCATAGTGCTTTTATCCAATGTACGGCTGTGTGGAAAAGATGAGAAAACAGATATTTATTATTGTAGGTATTTTTTTATTACATGAATAAATACTTATTAAAAATTATGCAAACAGATGTACAAATTAAAGTGATATGCAAAGAGGGTAGGGTAGTATGATGCAGAGGACACCAGGCAGGAGGTGGCATTGGTTGTTGTTGTTTTTGCATTAAGCATAGAGTTTTCCTGGATGTATATATATTTTTAAAGAGAAGAAGCAGTGGATGTAGAAGAAGTGGATACCTTTCTTCTAGATCTTCTCTGTCTTCTCTCTTGTCTCTCCTTTGCTTCTCTTTCCTCTGCGGCCATAATCAAGTCATGTCTTGTGATGACTGTGTGATTGTTAGGATTAGAAGGAATCTTCCTCAGCGTGTTCCCACTTTGTACCACTGTTCTGATGGGTGTGGCTACAAGGTTGTTAATCATTGTGCATACTGGGCTCTGTGGAGTGAAACTAATCATCTTAACTGAATATATAACTGTTGGTTATCTGCTATAATACAAGAGAGAGCACCACACAGGGATAAACACTGGTCCAATATATATACTTGTTCATACAAACTTGTCTTACTCAGCAACTCTCTTGAAATATTTGCTACTTAATAATACAAAACAAAAATATTGTAGGGCTTTAGCGAATCCGCGGAGATTAGAGAAAACGGCACATCATTTTGATTTCCATGGAGATCACAAAATGTTTCTGCGCAAATTTCTGTGTTAATTTGCTGTTTTGTATGTGTTTTTTTTTTCTCCGCGGAGTGACGGACTGGCAATTTTTTTTAGACAAAGCCGCGGATTAAAAGTAAAATTCCAGCAATATATCGATTTATTATTATACTATATGATATATTATTATATGATATTCACAGAGATGTCAAGTTTTATTCATGCTTTGGATGTGATGGCTCAGGGCCAGCTTGTAGACGGTTCTCGTAACACAGATACTCTTCGTGGAGTGTCTGAGGAGCCAAGTTACAGGAGTCCTTGATGTACAGTGCCCTTGTGATGCGCCATTGTAGGAGCCAATCGATGATTCCCAACTCACGGACAATACCAACAGCAGCAAAATATGCAGAACCTGTAAACAACCCCGTGGAGTAGCCCACTAGGACTTGTTCCGGGCTGTGATATCTTAGATAGACACGGGAGCCACACACACCGAAACTCAACAGTAGAAGTCCCATCGTCGCAATACATTTCCATTGACTAGTCATCTGTTTGTTTTGCCATTGTAAATAGAGACGTAGAGTCAAGTATGAGGTAAAGAACCCCATGAATTGAGAATGAGCACTTGGCATCCCATATCCGGGACCCCCAACGGACGAATCTGGTCTGGGCTGTTGAATGAGCCTTTTAAGGATCTTATTCAGAAATTCATTAAGCAATTGACCACCAGCAATAATGATCGATTCCAACTCCCTAGAGGTTATGCACCAAGAGAGATAGAACGTTAGCAAAAGGATCGGAAGTAAAGAGAAATAAACCGAGATGATACTAAGTGGGTCACTTGGATTGTATAAAATGTATGTGTCGTCAAAGGGGATCAAATCGGTATCCATCGTCAACAATTCTTGTCTCACAACTTTGTAATCCAAGGGTAATGATAAGTGTTTCTAATTACAAATTTTTCACTCTAGACATATATATAGACTGATTTAATTTCATCGATTCATTCTCGAAGAGTAAGAAAAAAAAAAATAATAAGGACAAAGTTTTTGGCCCCCTTTAATAATAAATTGAACAGAATAATTTAATAACAAATTGAACAGAATAAATAGCAAATAAAATATGCGTGTTTTGATTAAATTCAAACATCGGCTAGAATTATAGAATGAGACATATATGAGCGTGTAGATTGTATCTAATTAGCATACTTCTTGAACAATTCGTCGACGAAAGCAATGTATTCCTTCTCAGCTTCCTCTTGGGACATACCCTTGTTCTTGCTCCAGGCATCCCACTTGGAACGATCTTTTAAATTGAAGATCCCTGGTCTGTCGGTGTTGACATCCCCTACGGTAGCTTGCTTGTATAAACCGTATAACTTGAGCAATTCGTCGGTAGCTGGCTTGGTTGGCAATTCATTGACTGCCTTGGCTTTTTCTTCAAATAATTGGGAGACCATTGTATGATTTTATGTCGTTTGTATATTCGATAACACAACTTTACAACAAAATACACTTTAATAAATCTCCAACAATTTTTGCTCGACCATTTTTATATTTAAATATGTCGTAAAACTGTTACCCCGCACCCGGTGGTGGGAAAAAATAAAAAATTACACCTGTAATTCTCCTTTTATAAGGGAGAAGTCTTTAAACTGACACTGACACAACTTGTAAACACAGAGTTTTTAAGAGCGATCTCAAGAACTAAAGAGACCCCCCACCCCTCCCTTTTATCATGCAAAGCGAATCTCTGAGCCAGACAATGTCCCATGAAGGATTGAAACCCTTCCCTACCTCAGTGACGGATCAGGACACCGTCATCGTTAATTCCTCCACCACAGCAAGAAGATCAAGAACTAATTCCCTTAAGATTCAACAGGATCAACCTTACCAGGACCATAGAAGAAGAAGATCCTCCTCAATAATTTCCCACGTCGAACCAGAAACATTCGAGGACGAAAATGATCAGCATTTACTACCAAACATGAACACTACTTGGGTCGACCAGCGAGGTGCTTGGATCATTCACATAGTGATCATCTTTTTATTAAAGATTTTTTATGATATGTTACCGGTTTCTACTAACTGGTCCTGGACTTTGACTAATATGACTTATATCATAGGTTCATATATCATGTTCCATCAAGTGAAGGGGACTCCCTTCGATTTCAATGGTGGAGCCTTTGATAATTTAACTATGTGGGAACAAATCGATGATGAAACGTTATATACACCAACAAGAAAATTCCTTATTACATTACCTATTGTCTTATTCTTTGTCTCAAATCATTATTCAGACTTTAACTTCAATTTCTTTGTCGGAAACTTCGCTCTGATCACTTTAGTTGGAGTTGTGCCTAAGTTACCATTGACGCATAGATTAAGAATATTTATCCCAGGTATCACAGGCCGTGCACAGATTAGTTAAGTGAAAATGGCATACATAAAATTGAGAAGACAAAATCATAACTACACTATCATCATCATATCATATCTATGTATCTATAATACCTAATATAATATATAATTTATATTTGACAATGAAAATCTCATATTGCCTGAACAAAAACAATATAAAAATGTAAAATAACGACAACTGCAGGATTTGAACCTGCGCGGGCAGAGCCCAAAAGATTTCTAATCTTTCGCCTTAACCACTCGGCCAAGTTGCCTAATTAGATGTTATTTTGTGTTATGAATGTTATTTACAACCTTTGATATTAAAGAATTAAGGTAAAAATTAAGACAGTCTAGAAACATTAAGAAGGTCTAGAAACATGATGAGTCTAAATTTAGGAATAAGGGATCAAGGAATAAACCCTTAATCAGAAGAAAATGAAAAGGTATAAAAAGGAGACATTTCAGTGTATTCTGAAATATATTCTTTTTGTATAATTCAGTTTCTATTTAGTATTTAATTTAAAATAAATAAGTAATATACTCTGGATTTAAGAGATACTTAGTGTTGGACACAAACACAAGAAAACGTATTACAACATTTTGTAATATGTTTTTATATGCAATTTATTTTCTTTTTATACCTTTTCATTTTACTCTGATCAAGGGTTTATTCCTTGATCCCTTATTCCTAAATTTAGACTCATCATGTTTCTAAACCGAAATTTTTACCTTATTTCTTTAGAACAATTCTTTAAAATCAAAGGTTGTAAATAACATTCATAACATTATTTGTTGAACATTAGATCTGACACCAGTTGTTAAATTTAGCCTAAAGTAGACTAAAGTTTAACCCGCAAAACACAACCGCAGTTAACTTAGCGTACAGTTCACAGAACCTAGGCATAAGATCTAACCCACAAAATATGATCATAAAACACTAACGCAGACGCACAACTAGTTACAACTTTCTCTATTACCAATTCAGATGATGTGACACATTAACCAGAATCTGAACATATATAAAGAGAGATAATTCTCGAATTCAATCAACAATTATTCTCTCTCTCATTAGTTATTATTAATTAGTATAAATAGAATCAGAAAGAATCACAAAAAAAAACAATAGTAAGAATTAGTTACGATCCGAACCGATTAACATTAATATATAACTATATTAATACCCGCGCTTCCACTCCGAACACCTCCGACTACATCCGTAATAATACCAGATTATATTACAATATTATTTGGAGAAAATTTTACCCGTTCGTTACAGTGTTTATAATCTTCAAATCCTCAGTAATTTATTTATAAAGAGAACATAAAATCACTTGTCAACCTCGTTATAAATTTACAATTATATTTCTATATTTATACTAAAATGTACCAGACATATGGTTCCCCATATCATTATTTAACTGAACACCATAGTATACTGCATTATTGTTACCATTATTATTGGCTCCATTGTTGACCATTTCGTTACCACTCGTGTTCTCATAGTTGGGTTTCACAAAATATTCATCCCATATAGATTGTGAAGAAACTTGATAAAGTAAATCCATAATACTTTTCTCATCCTGTATAGCACCCTTCTCTGTCTTTCGGTTTTTCCGCTTGGTAGGCTCCTTTAAATCAACAATATTGGTATTCATAACGTTGGCTCCAAGCATAGAATTATTAACATCTGCTGTGTCAATGATATTAGTTGTCACCGTGGCACCACCACTGGAATCATTCAATGCATTATCTATATCATAAATACCACTCACATTAACCTTCTCCAATTCATTAAAGAATTGTTCCAATGGTATATCAATATTTTTCTCCAATTCAATGGCATCCCTCTCTCCAACAATATTATTTTCCACAGGTTGCCAATTACTATGAGATTCAACTCTTTTATTATCCTTAAATTTCAATCTCATCACGACAGCTGACAACATCTTATATATTTTGTAACAATTCTTGGCTGCCTCACAAGTCCCAACAAGATTCTTTAAAACTTTCAATACCTTTTCTGTATAATCCTGGACATCTCCCTCAGTGACATTCAATTCTTCTTCATAATAAATCACATATAAGTAAGTGTTACCTGTCATAAATATATTATGAACAGCAACCCATGTATAACTTAATTTTTTACTATTACACAAGTCATGGAAAACGTCAATAGTACCCTTTGTACTGTCTAATACAACTTGGAATGCTTTAGGGTTTAATTCAGGACATTTAGGAGATAATCCATATAATACAATTTTTGAATAATGATAATTTAAATCAAATAAAAATGTATTGAATTCACAATTCATCGCTTCGAATGATTTTGGAATCTCTTCATAATACCAACTATCTAACTCACGTAACGTTGACTCTCTCCAATCCTCAATATTTGAAAACTTTCTCGGTAGTTCTGATTTTGGCGCATATAAAATCTTAACAATGGAGGCCTGAATCTTTCTTATTTTGAACATAGACAATGCAATAACTTTTGAGGATACTGACAAATTAATCGCATCGGAATAATCTTCCATTTGATTATCATTAAATGTAATGTATGAATCATCCAATAAACTTGGATATCTTGATGTAATACTCTCTTCAGGGATTCCAAAGGGTCTACCAAAATAAGAACAAATTTGTCTATCCAATGAATAAACAGTCCAGAATAATCTTCTCCGTAGATCTCTAGTAAAGGAATCATAATTTAAATTTAATTTTTCTGTGTGCAACCCTAAATCGACTGTTAATCTTAATACTGAACCCATGATATACCAAACACCTGGGACATTGGGTCTCATAATTGAATATATCGCCATTAATAAAGTACCAGAAAGCGCCTCTAACCTGTCAGAGGTGGCGAATAATGAATTTGAAAACTGTGTAGCTCTACGTTTGTATAACACAACTCTTGTAATGGAAGAACGCAATACCTGGGTAGAATGACCAATGGCAAAGATCATATTTAAAAAGAAAAATGGAATTTCAAATCGGGCAGGAAGAGTAATATTATCTCTTGTATTTGGATCCTCCTTTAATCTTCTCCATGTTGCGTACCAAGGTTCATCCGGAACAATAATATCACCAGGGGAATCCTCCGTGATGTATACCGTGGAAGGCAAGACAAAAGACTCATTAATCTTGGTATGATCTGATGTTAAGGATATGTCACTATTCCAGGGACCATAAATAGGTTCAAAATATTTCTTTAGGAACCATTCTCTATGGAGTAATGGTAATTGAGAATTTGTATCAATGAAATATCGTATAATTAATTGTTCCGCTATATCTCTTGAAGGTAATTCCAAATGATCATATCTTAACGTTGCAGATTGATTGATCTGGTACTCCTTAATCTTTTCTTCTCTTTGTTCAACATCCTCGTCAGAATCCTCAGCTAAGGAGTCTGGTCTAAAGTTAGCAGCAGTAAAAACTAATTTTGCAAAAGACACGCCTGATGAATCACCAAGAAATGAGTTTGAAGAACTGTTCTTCATGGAACCCAATTCATTTATGTTCTTATTGGATTCACTAAATTCAAATGCCCTCGTACTTAATTGTACAGCACTGCCAGTCTCTGGTAAGATAGGAACGGGTTCAACACTGGACATTAATTCTGTGACCAGAGGACTATTACCTTGACTGATATTGAACTCATCGATCTTTGACTTCAACGATTTTCCTTTGTTTATTAGATATTCGCCAAGTAAATTATCATTTGGAAACTGGTTTCCCGGTTTGTCCCTCAATGCATGGTTGTATAAGGTAACGTTGCAGGGATCATCGGTACTAGAGAATGGAATATTGCCCCTCACTTCCTCGGGGTTAACCCCACAGGATTTCAACCTCTGCATCATCGCTGAGAGTTGGTCCTCCAAAAATAATACATATGATCTAGGAACATCCTTGCCGGTTGCTGGGTCTATGGAAACGCAAGGTTCGTTGGCCTTAGCACACTTTATACAACTGGGCAAATTCTTATCACACTTGATTTTCTTCAACTTGCATCTTTTGCACGCAGCTGAGGATTTCTGGAAATTGAACACCCCTGTATGTTCGATCTTCCTCCGTTTGGGGTGGCTCTCCTTCATCGTCGATTGCTATCTCTTCTTTGTTCCTGGAAATCTCATCTCATCGAATTTCTAATTTTTTTCCTTTATAGCTTTTGACACATAAAAATTTCATCTCGATGATTGCCGGGTAGGCCAAATATGAAAAAAACGTATATAATAAATTGGACAAACACAATTATGGTTTAGTCAATTATTAAAGGAATCACGAAAGTAAGTTGAAAATGAAGGTAGGTATCATTCCATATCAATCTGAGGATTTTAAATTGAAGTCGGGGGAGGACCATCCTCCATTTCCTCAATTCCAGGACTCTTATGAGGGGTTCCAGACGCCTATGGATATCCCTTTGAATAAGAGACATTTCCTTTATGTACCATGTGCTCCAATTGCTGCTTTTAAAGAACTAGGGTATTGTAATTCTGAATATCCGTTTGAGAATCCGGGGTTTAATTTGATGGATAGGGCCGGTAAGATGTCTGTAAAGATTGGCAGTAATGATACAATTGGTGTAATGAATGGGATGGGTTGGCGTACTGCTAGAAGCGACGTTTGTATCAAAGAGGGTGTGTGTTACTGGGAAGTTGAAGTAGTACAGGGTGGATCAGTAAGCGCTCTTGGTGATGAAGGTGAAAGTGAGGGTGAACGACTATTAAGACGTAAGGAGAAGATTGATTCTAGTGCACATTTAAGATTTGGTATCTCTAGGAGAGAGGCCACTCTTGAGGCACCAGTTGGGTTCGATTCATATGGGTATGGTGTTAGAGATCAATCACTGGAGAGTATTCATGAGGGTATATTGAAGAAAGTGCTTGGAAAATCTGCCACGTTGAAGAATGGCGATATTTTGGGGTTTGTATTGAGGCTACCTGAAATGAAGAGTCAAGTAGAGCAGGCGAAGGAATATACAACAAGAAGGGTAGAAGCATTAAACAATCATAATGAACATGGGAGTAATGATGGGCCAACGAGAAAGAAGCATAGAAACGGTAAGGATGCCAATGAGGGGTTCCAAAAGGCATTATTGGAAGATATAGATTATAACAATGTGATTAGAGATCAAATTGCCATTAGGTATAAGAATCAGTTATTCTTTGAAGCGACTGATTATATCAAGACTACAAAGCCAGAATACTACTCAGAGGATAGAAGGGAAAGACAAGATTACTATCAATTGAATGGATCATACTTGAAGGTATTTCTGAATGGTGAATACCTTGGGAAGGCATTTGAAGAAATGAGTCCCTTTTTGCCACCATTTAGTGAACTACAATACAATGAGAAATTTTATTTTGGATATTGGAAGAATGGTGAATCTGTTGGTGATGATAGAGAGGGAATTCGTGTTGCCAATGATCGTAAGGGTAAAGGATTGATATTGAGAAACAAATATGTGAATAACAACAAGTTAGGTTATTATCCAACAGTTAGCTGTTTCAACGGTGGTGAAGCTAGGATAATTACTGTTGGAAAGGAGATGCACTACCTGGCCCAAGCTGTTGAGAATGAAGGTACCGAGGTCAAAACCTTAGAGACCCTTTACCAAGAACAAATTGCAGAGGATATCGTGTGGGATATCATAGATGAAATCGAAGAGGAATGTAAGACTATATAACGTGAGCATATTTCTGTACATGCATCAGACTGGGGGGGGGTAATACAAGTTCATCAAAACAAAAATTCAGTTGAACGAACAAGAATCACTTTTGTTCAACATTCAACGGTTCTGAAAATCACGTTGAGATGTATCCGAAAGAGCTGCGCCACAACACTAACAAACATAAACATCATTAATAAGTACTATACTGGTAAATACATATATAGGCAAGTATAATATAAATCCTTTGTCATTATAACAACCATCTCTTTGTAAACATCTCTAAGATAGCTCTATAATGACCAACGCACCCACAGAAGACAAAAAAATGCCACCAAGTGTGAGATGAACCAAAGTAATCGACCCAACCTAGATTGGTCAATGTACTCTTGTGGCAGCCACAATGTCTTGTTGGTTCTGTTCTGAAGTGAGAGTCACGATCCTTGGTTATGATATTTAAATCAGTTGATAGTTGTGCCGTGGTAGGGATGGATTCGTCAAGGACGACATCTGTACGGAATCTCTCTGGTATAAAAGAACCATAGAATACAACACCTACTAAGTACCAAACAATACTCTTGTTTGTGATTGGTGTCAATAGTTGTTTTGTGAAATGTGCACCTTCATAATATGTAACATGACAGAAGGACAAGAACCCCATTGAGGCTAAAAGAATAAAGAATTTGATACGCAATGGTCTAGCCTCTGGGCAATCAAATTTAGGTGAACAGTTTAGGAAAATACCAATGAAGCCCAATATCAAAGATATAGACATGTATGATGTCATCACGTATGGGTGATTGTATAGGGAGACAAACTCCGCCGTTATGATTGATGCTGTGATTAAGATGGTAATACCACTATAATCAACACAAGCAAACTTACGACGAAGCTTCAATGTGGAAATACCATTGAATGCATGCCAGAAAGTGGAGGCCAGGAGGCATTTAATTGAGGCTAATAGAAATAAAAAGGCAATGTATTTAGCTGCAGCAGGTACCTTTTCGGAGGTGTATACTTCACTGTTTGGGTATTCGAATAGAGTGACATAAACCATGTATAGAGCACCAAGTAAGTGTGTCCATATATTGGATGTCTCGTTATGCCAACCATACCAATTAAAGATGGATAATAGGGACTTTTTGTTTGAATCATAAAATCTGTAGTTATAGATGATATAACGGTTTTCTCTCCAAGGCATGGGTAATTGATAGTAATGTAACAATTCAGTTCTACCCAATTCATATGCGGCGCTATGACCAAAAGCACAAATTCTCTCCAAGATGTTTATTTCGCCTTCGGATTCAGTCTTTTTATCACAATCTTCCTCCTTTATTCCCTGTGAAAGTAAACCATTGAGTTGTATATCCATAACATGGTGGTTTGATTCCTTTTCCAAAGCAGAGTTGCTATTTCTAGAGGAAGAACGAGAGGAAGTAGCCACTGTCACAGAGGATGCATTAGACAAAATAGATGTACTAACCGATCGATCAATTGATACTGTCTTCGACTGCGGATTGTTAATGAATGTCGAACTAACTAAAGTTTGAGTCTCTGAATTTAACGAATTTTCGGAACCCCTACGGATAAGCTTAGCCATCCCACCTTCCAACTCCTCGTTGAAGGTATCATTGTGAGAGAGGAACTTATCACCGTTTATAGACATAATAGGAGTTTGATCTTCTTGATGAGGTAAGGCTATCTTGTTATTTTCCTGAGATGGAGTGTTCTTGTAACTGTTGTAATACTTGTTAGCAAGATCCTTTCCGGATTTCTTGACCTTATTATATCTCTTTCCCAGCTTTGACATGGAGTCCCTTACCGTTGGAATGTAAATCGTAGACCTCGATGAAAAGGAAGAAGCAGTAGCGGTGTTAGAGAGCGACGAATGTTCTTCAACGGAAAGCAAATTACCGATCATAGATGTTTTTTTATATATGTGGGAACCCTGCAAATAGCAACGAGCTGACGGTCCTTTAACTGCTTGCGAGATTAAAGAAAGTTGCGTTATGTTACCGGCTCATTGTTTTGCATTATATAGAATCTCGCCAAATTATTCGCTTGCACGAAAAGAAACACGGGCCTCGAGGAAATTTTCAGCGAGTTTCTTTTCATTTGGGAGCACTCTATACGAGGAAATGACAAAGAAACAGAGTTGTGTACGAATTAACAGAGAAATTGCCGCACAAAAAACATTGGCAGAGACCAACACCACATAAAACCCGCGCGGGGTACTCCCCGAGGGCATTTCCGGATACGGCAACTGTGGGGTACTTTTGATGTTTCTGCGGTGCTTTCTGGGAGACAGCCAATAATATTGCGCCATATCAATGCACTCGCACAAACGCAGTTTCCTGATCAGGAAGTAATTCCGTATTCGGCATGTGTATCTGACTCCACTTGAATCTCAGAAGATACTTAGTTCACTATCAGCTTTGCGGGAGAAACACGGAGATTACATAGAATGGATTAGATTATGGATTACATAAAGTGATATAGCAAGTCTGCTTATTGTGCGAATCCCCTAAATGGCAGCTTCTTTGAGGGACTTGGCGACTTCTTCAATCTTGCCGTCCACTTGGGCTTGGGTAGTGCCGTTGATGGCTCCATTGGCAGCGTTAGCAATTGCACCTGGGTGTCTGGTACCCTTGTTCTTGACCTTCTTAACCTTCTTAACCTTCTCGACAACAGGGTAACCGTTCTTTTCGGCTTCTTGGTATTCTGGGTTTGCATAAAATTCTTCTCTGATTGGAGCTAATAACTCATTGATAGCGTCACTGACACCAGTTTTCAAATCTGGTGGGGACAACTTTTCATCCTTGAAGTTTTGCTTCAACTCTTCAAAGGATGTGTAAGTGATTGGGCCACCGAATTTTTCTGGTCTGTCAATAAAGAATTCAAAGTGACCTTCACCATGTTTCAATTCTTGGATTGGCTTCACAACGAATTCAACAAAGGATAATAGACCATTGACCTCAACGTCACCTGGAGCACAGTAAGCAGAGTTGATCTTCTTTTTAACGATCTTTGGTTCTTCCAATAAATCGATCTTGGAATTTGGATCAGAAGCAGACATCTTACCACCTTGGCCTAAACCTGGAACCATAGGGTTCATTAAATGAGCTCTCTTCTTGTAACCTAGAGATGGTAAGTTTTCTTCAGCAAGAACGAAGATCTTTCTTTGATCGACACCACCGAATTGGACATCGACATCCAAGTATTCTTCATCCAGGGCTTGCATCAATGGGTAAATTAACCCAGATAGTAATGGGTTAGCAACTTGCTTGACAACATCAGCACCGGCTCTCTTGGCGTCATTTTGAGAGACAATGTTGGCCATTCTGAATAAATCTAGGGTGTACTTCTCAGAGGTTTCGTAAGAGGAACCTGTGATAAATTCCAACTTGTCAATTGGAACACCAATAGATTTTAAGATAGCCTTGATCGTAAATTCGTAGTACTTAGCTCTGTAATTGACAACCTCTAATGGGGCCTTCATGTTGTCTAAAAAGGCATGTAAATCAGCCAATAGAACAATAACATGACAACCAGCCTTTAAGAAATCGGCAATCTTAGTCATTGGAACAAAGTAACCACAGTGAGGACGGCCAGTTGGAGCGGTACCCCAGTATAATTTGATGTGTCTCTTTTGATTCTCAAGGACATCTTTAATGATTTGTGGGTTTAAAACTTCTTGCAAGTTTTTGGTAATTAAATTGTAAGCAACTTGTGGATCAACTGGTTCAGTCATTTTTGTTTGCTTTCACTAACTTCTCTTGATGATTAAGGCAGATCGTCTCAAGGTTATATAAGCGGTTGCTATATTGTTGTCGATGTTTTTCAATGAATCAGTCACGACTTTGTCACAGTAACCACTGTGTAAAAAAATTTTCATTCAGTCATTACCCGGATGTTATGTTACCTTTTTTTTTCGTCATCAATATACTGACGTATTTTGCAAACAATATTGCTGTGAGAGTATTGTTCTTGCAGATATTGTTCAGTATCGATTTATTTTAAGTTATGACGTGCTAATGATATTTGTAGATAATTATATAGTACACTATAATGTTTCCCAGCCACCAATGTCAGAATTGCCATCTGTTAGTCTATACACAATATGTGGGACCATATTACCGAGAATAATCTCATTTGTCAGATGCTTATATCTATCAATGTTTAAGAAGACTGGTGTGCCGTATTTAAACTCCTCATCTGATTCCCCATATTTGTTGATATACGGAGAGTGATAAAATGTACCACGGTTATCGTAGGAGAGATAAATCATATTACTCTTGAGCATCAAAAATATACCAAAGCATAATCCAATGGGACATTCATTTTTCATATGATTTGTACATTCACCTTGTTTGTATCCATGTGTCTCCGTAGGCCTTTGAATCATTAGATATTTTCCACAGAATAAACATACACTCATCTCGCCACCTAATACTCTGTAAAGTGCAGCTTCCTCGTTATTATCACTGGTGTAAAATGATGATAAGGAATGTGGTAAATTGACCAAATGGATTGGTTCAATAGAAGAAAAATTAATTCTTTCCAATTTAGTTAGCATAGTCCTGTAAACAGATTCATTAGTATACAGGTCTCTCTCGTAAATAGAGTAAATCTGAGGTATATCTACTTTGACAAAATCTTGTAAAAACTCATCAAAGTTGCAAATGCCCTCAATTTTAAAATATGCAAAAAGGTATTCTAACATACAACTGAACAATGAACGTTTCATACAATTGTAACACTCAATAGAATATTGTCCAAAAAGCAGTAAGTGTAACCTTCCAAAGAATATTGTCATTGACTGTTTCAAAATATAGTAAATCATTTTTTTCATTTTATCCAATAAACCATCGATGTGAGGCATGTGTGGAATGAATACGTGAATGTACATCTTGAATATCTTTGAGATAACATCAAAATTACTAGAATCTTTTGTGTTTTCATCGACTTCTATAGGTGTTTCCAATGGATTCGTTTCCGAGCCTTGGTAAAAATCTACCTTGATTAACTCTCTAGCTAATAGTAGCAAATTCTGGTGAAGATACTTCTTTAGGATATTCAGAATAATCATTGGCGAATTTATATCAGTATGTTTGTTATTTATTGATGCCACAACATCAAACAATGTGCTTGCGGATAGCAATAAGTTGTGATCAGTATCATTCAATACAAAATTTTCCCAGCCTTCCAGTAAGGATGCTTTCTTCGATTCAAATAAGGTTTGATATACATTGGAACCTGTGTCAAAGAATGAGCACTTAAGATCAGCTAACAAACGTATGGTTAAAAGGTACTGGTTTGGAATCATGTCAATTATTGTATCTTTGTCATTAATCCTTGGTCTTAATCGAATTTCTAAATTTGAAACCGTTCTTACGTATAGTCCATTTATCGTATCATACAATGTACAATCTGTATCTGAATTAACAGTACAGAGGTGTTTGAATATATGAGCTGTTATTTTGCATTCATCTCTTAAATGTTTTGGTGTCATCAAATATTCATCATGGTTAGCACGATTCTCAAAAAATAAGTTCGCATCTCTTTCATTTGAGTTTCTGATCTTTGGTAAAAAGGAATTTGTTAATGAATTGCAAACAGGACAATATACTAATCCAAACCCATAAGACATCGGAATATTTCTTGTTGTCTGATTCTGAATTGACGTCACACTTTTCATATGGTTCCCTAAGCATTTTACATGAGATCCGTGACCACATGTTCTTAAAACATCACCCTGAAGAACAAAGTTCATTGCCGAATATTTGCTAGCCTCTGACTTCGATGTTATTAATTGAACTGCTTCCGTATCACTGAAATCCATAATATGATCATAGATATTTTTCTCTTGATATGAGAAATAAACAAATGTATCATCAAACTTGGTCATCTTACAGAATACGCAAAAATCACCAGGGTACTTCCATCCTCCATTGTCTTCTTCAGTTGTTTCATCATCTGTAAGTAACCTCTCTGAAGGTTCTTTGGACAAATCGTCGTCTGAGCCGTTAACAGTATTCTTCTCCATAAACTTCATTTGTTGTCTCGCTAATTTCTTCAGTATCTTTTCCTTTCTTAATTTTGCAATTTTCTTCTTCCTTTCAATTTCTTCATCTTTACTAAGTCTTGATTCACTGGAAGACCAAATGATATCTAGATTAAATGATGGTGTCTGTTCTCTCAAAAAACTATTTGCGTCAACATGGGGCGCTATCTCTGTCATTACTCTAAAGATTTCTCTGATTTTACCATGAACACTAGAAAAGTTATCAATCAATAGACATGAATAAAGAATTGAACCAATACTATGATGGTGAATATATTCTGTATCAACAACCGCATATTCACGCCAAAATATTTTCATAAATTCGTTGGCATTATTTACAACGCAAAGATGGATTAAATGAACGACTCTCGGTAATAGAATATCATAGTCATTTTTCTTAATATGTTCCAATGTATTCTTCAAAAATATCCCAAATGTATCAATAGATGAAATCGAGAATAACGCTTCATATGAAGTGTTTTTCAAAGAATTCATTACATTTTTACAAGGAACAAAGGTATCTACGTAGTCGATATTTTTAGCTGTTGCCATATTTATTCTGATATTTTTTTCAATTTCATATCGCTTACTTGAAGTTAATCCGAAGTAATATGGATCAACTTCCTTTTTATATTCATCTTTTAATGTAAAGGTTCCTGTGTCAGTTAAACTAGAAGGTGGAATAAAATTGGTAAATTTCTCCAAATAATTATCAAATGCGGCATGTTTTGTTATATGTTCGGGTATCGAGCTCATAATCTGGGCATATGAACAACTATCAAAACAGATAGCATGTAATATCTCTGCTTTCAAAGTTCTTTGAAAGCTATCAACAGATGAAACCACAATTAAAGGTTTTATCTCTGTTAATAACTGGATTAATAATAAAAGAGATTCATTCACTATTCCAAGTGTCGTTTCATCATCAGGATAATCACCCATGGGGACACCATTTGCCCAATTCTTTAAACCCCATCTTGAAATGTATGTTACCATTAGGTCATCAGGATTAGACATACACATACTGAATTGAACATTGAACAAATCACTTGCATATGTGAATTCCCTCATGCTGTATTTGGTATACATTCGAACTTGGTGGGTTATAGGTGAACCATTTCTAACCCAAAATCCAACATTAATCTGTCCAATCAATACTAAGGTAGCTAATGCAGATTCTGAAATGTATAAAGCTTTGCTTTTATCGACAAAGAGTTTTTTGAAGTCTAGATAATTTGATAGGTTTGAAGATAAAGGCTCATACCTACCACAATGGCTCCATTGCAAAATGAATTTGAACATATACGACATTGGATTGAAAAAGTTCTGAGTATCGACACCAACTTGGAAGTTAATGATATCAGCAACGTAGTTGCAAATTTTCTCCTTAACAATACATAATTTTGGTGACTTATCTTTTTCTTTTGCAGATATAAATGGTAGGGGTTTCCTGAAGTTGCAAAGTAACTCAAATTCCTTCTCCACAGTAATATTTAATAACTTTAGAACAATGCTTTTTCTCAACTCCTTGTCTGTAATCAATGAAACGCTACGAACATATCCATCTGTCATGATTAAAATTGAGGAAAAGAAAAAATAAAACGAAGAAAAGTCGAAATTCTCAAATTGAACGTGTTCCGAAGTCTCCCTCTTCAACGGAAGGATACTGTTAAATTGAGCGAAAGCATTCAGAATACTTTTGAAAATTGATTCATTTTGTAGCAAATCTTCTGGAATAGTATTTGTGGACATTATAATGCATAAATCTTTGAAGCATATGATTGTTTTTCTGTTTTTGATTGTTTCATTTGGTAAGCTAAACCCATTATGTAATGAAATTGGTAAATATGACGCCAAATCATCAGGATTGAACGCCATTAAAGTGTATGCAAATTTTAAAGTCCTTTCAATAAAACCACACCTTATCGCTAAATTAGCAATAGTTGGATCTTGAAAGGTGTATTGTGAGAGCATACTCATGAGTATTACTTTTAACCCAGTATTATCAGATGCAACAGTACTATAAACCAATGTAAGGTAAATATCAAGATATTGAGCAGCTAGATAATTTCTTGCTTCATCTGTTAATGTGAATAAAGTGCAAAATATTTTGATAAATCTGGAGCAGGATATCTTTGGTAAATGATACGTAAATTCTGTTAGCAAATATTGAAATCTGGAACCCCGTAAGGTGCAACAATGGGAAGCTATAGCAGTGGTTAATGTATCTATTATGTCCGCATCATATGTAGCCATGATATTATTTATGACTTTATCTTGTATGTTTTCGAATTTCCATGGTTTAAACCATCTTGTATCTTCTATATCGCTAACAATTTCAGTTAAATTTGTTACTAGAAATCCTCCAAAAAGATTGATTCGAGTTCGTAGCTGTGGTGTATAATTAGATTCCGTGTGGTCCAACTTGGGTTTCCAAGAATCTAACATAGAAAGTCGTAGTGTGTACTTTACGCTATATGGTATATCTCTATCGATGCAAGTGTTGAAAAGAAAATGGATTAGGTCCTCTATTAAATGTTGTTTGAAAACATCATGCAATCTCTTGACATGGACCTTAACATTTTCACTTAAAAACTCTTCTGATATATCTTTAATTCTCCTATAGTTGGTAGACTGAATTAGGGTGACAGAAGAAAATTCCTTTTCAAGTTGATTACAGATACTCATTGCATATTCAGCGGGTTTATTTAAGATTTTAGTTATCTTCGCAGCCAGATCCATTATTTGTAATTGGCAATCTTCTTCATTTAATTGAATTGTCCAGACTTCCTTAAGGTTCATGTTGTTGGCATATTGATTTAGTAACATTTCATTCATCTCAGCATCACTCTTATAAAGTCTGTGAGCATAGGAAAGATCTCTTGAGGACATATTATCTATAACTCTGCTGTTTGGTTTTCTATTGCCCTTTGAATTTCTATCCTTTTGTTCGTTCATATTAAGAATTACGTCAATAATGTAATCCAGTATTTCATTGAAAGTGTGATGTACATTTTCATCATATGTCTGATTTTGGCAATCTTGCGATGAGCGTTTATTATTCAAATTATTCTTACAATTAAATGCATCATCTTTGTTTTTAAATACGGATGGGTTGCAACAATGGCATACTCTACCCTCAGGTCTTGTTATCACCTTAGCTGTAAAAGAGTGACCTACATGTTTACTCTCATCGAAACAAAATTCACATATTTCATAAAGCGGATTAGTAGTACATGTAAAACAATAATATACTATCTCTGGTGGAAAACATTGCCTATTACACATGGTATTCCCATGATAATTATCGAAATTCCTGCTTCCATTCAATTCCTTCCAAGATTTCGCCTCCAGAATATACTGATACTTCCCGTGAAGCCAGTTCTCTGAGTCAAACACCTCTATGAGAGATCTCCAATCAATGTGGTCATTATCTACCGTCATGCTTAAATTGAGTGCTTTCCACACCATATAGCTTACTGTCTCGTTGTATTCATTGTTTGCGTATGCCGGTAGATAGGTAAGGAAATCTCGTAACCCCTCAGGGATTCTTCTCTGTGGGCACATGTTAACACCTGTTTTCAGACGCCCAAAGAAGAGTGTAGATGTGTTTATTAAATCGGGCCAGTTATATGTGGGTATCTGTGGCTGAGAGTGTGAATCAAAATAATTGCCACTGTACAAGATTGGGGCAGATCACTAAGCACATTTTCGGTCGATTATTTCGGTGTTGACTGAGGCGCGATATTTTTTAAAGAAGTTTGTTAAGCAATTACAAGAAATTTGGACAGTAGAGGTCAATGGTAGGTTGGTTGTTAAATAGGTATTTCTATGAACAAGAAGTGTATTAACTTGTTCGATTCACTTGTAGACAGGTGATCTACTCACTTCCACTCTCTTAATGCAAATATTAGTTCTTGTCCTTTTTATCAGAAGACTATCCGAAATTCGTTGGAACTTGAAAATTAGAAATTGTTGTTTGTTAATCTGATTTCAAGAATAGAGTTAAATACAATTAAAACGGCTAATCGCAGAGGATACGGATCATGATTCATGCTGTATTAATCTGTAAGTATAAGCATATTGTAAAATTTTAAATTGATGCAATATACTAACTCTAACTAGTTAACAAAAAATGTCAACCTAGACTAGTCAAATTCTACACACCCGTTGACCTACCGAAACAAAAACTTCTATTAGAGCAGGTTTACGAATTGATTTCACAGAGAAATAACGATTTCCAAAGTTCATTCCTTGTGACGCCTCCATCCTTATTATCAAACAGTGAAAGCAACGAAGATGATGATGATATTCAAATCATTTACAAAAACTATGCTACCTTATACTTCACATTCATTGTTGACGATCAAGAGTCAGAATTGGCAATCTTAGATCTAATTCAAACTTTTGTGGAGGCTTTAGATCGTTGTTTCACGGAAGTCAATGAGCTGGATTTGATCTTTAATTGGCAAACCCTTCAGAGTGTTTTGGAAGAAATTATTCAAGGTGGTATGGTTATAGAAACAAATGTATCCAAGATTGTTGGTTCTGTTGATGAACTGAATAGAATATCTGATTCAACAGAAAATAAAATCACAGCAGGTTTCAGTGGAGCTCTGCAGGCATTTGCACAAGGCGGATTCACCCAATGGGCCACTGGCCAGTAAGCAGACATCATATTGATATCAATTGATATTCTTAATAAAGATATGATAACTTCATTCATGTAAGTAAGGAATATATACTATATGCATCTTTATTATTAATAATAATAATAATTCTATAAAAAACGAAAGTGTTGAATATTTATCCCTTCTTAAAATTATTCAGGCAAAGTTTTTCAATCTTGTCTATGCTATATTTTAGTTGCTCATTTGAGATGGCAAATTCTGATGCAAACTCTCTAATCAATTTTATTTCCAAACTTCTTATCAACTTCAAACGTGTCTCCTCATTTGTTTGGCCCGATATATCATTGCTATCTTCATTCGTCTCAAGAGAGGTTCTGAGTTGTAAATAATTTTCTTGCAACTCTTCTATAAATGAAATTTGTTCTTTCCTCCTCTCAGGTAATCTAAAAGAAGCGGACTTCATTGGAAGAATCTTATGCAATTTTCTTTTGGCGATTTTTTGATCAATAGACATATCATTATCGTGATCATTCTCTACATTTCTCTGTGTTGGTAAGTATTCTTTCTCTATCCAATCCAAAAAGTCAAAGGTTTGCTCATCATTCCATTGATATATATCTGACTTTTCTTCTTCATAGAACAATTTACTTATTTGTCTTTCTACGTGATCCTTGCTCCTGTCCTTGTTAGTTGGTCCCTTGATTATTTGTTTTATCCAATTATTAGGGTACTTGTATCGGTATGTATCATCCATTTTGTCACAGAGTAAAAACCAACGGACAGTTATTATTAAATATGACATTACCCGTACCTCTGGGTAACGTTGGTATGAAGTAAAGGACTTCTTATTATTTTCAAACAATTCAAAATTGTCGTCAGAATCTGTTAATTTAACTAAATTTTTCGTATGAAAGAAAAATTCAGGTGGTAAAATTGTGTATATTATTAGTTTAAGAATTAAAGCATCCACATTTATATCTTTGTTGAAGTTTTGGCAGAAATTTGTTCTTTCACAGGTTGAAGCTATCTTATGATAAAATTGTCCATTTTTTGGTGGTCTACCACCTTCCAAAAGACCCAAGTAATAATTAGGTAATTTAATCCTCCAGGCTTTCGGGAGCAATAAATTGGCCTTTCTGTATGGTAAGCCCTCTGCAGAAATCCACTTGATAAAATCACAAGTATAGACTGGAAAGCCAATGTGAACACTAGCCATGTACAATATAGAAATTGTTGAAGTCATTTGCAATTCCATACCAAGGTTCTTTTTTTTCGCTTTATGCGACTTATTCCAGATGTCACTATCTCCATCTATATTTTCACTATCTTCTTGAGTGTCCCCATTTATAATCTCTGTGTCATCGCCGCTTAGAAACTCATTAGACTTTCGAGTACCGTCACTTAGCCTAGTTAAATACTGCATCCATATGCATTTCACAACTACATCAAACTCCTTAGGAAACCCCTTCTCATTTATCAGCCACTTACATTGTTTTTTCAATATTACTTGAAATGATTTCAGAAATAATATTCGTGCCTGCTCCCCATAAACTTTTAAGTCTTTTGAAGTTTTCTGTGAATTATTCAACTGTGAAGCTTGACTTGATTGAAAGCTACCTACAGCATTAGTTGTCAAATTTAATCTTCTCGTAATGACCACATTTGATACATCATCTTCATCGTTATATTCAATATCACCATCCATAACATGACCGTATTGACATGTTCTCCTACCTGCGATAATACGCCAAAGTCTGGAAGGACAATTATCTGTCCCACATATTGGACCCCTGATATACGTTGACATCTGAAAGCGTGTACTCCTAGTCCTTTATATGCTAATTATAATATATATTAGATGTCTGTTTATGTTTGGTCATCGCACTTTTTCACTTTTCATTTTGTAGTTTGTTTTTTTTTCGATCTTATGAAATCTGCGCTAACTGGACAAATTACATGGTAAGAATGAACAAATTGCAAAGGAGTATATCTGTCTAATTGTATTATTGTTTTTAGCTCATCCTTTCGTTAAGCAAAGTCATAGTAACATTTTTATATTCTCCTAAAAAGAAAAGATGTTTAAAAGTTCTTAAAACTGGAAGTCAAATTCAAAACGTAAGAAAAGAATATGCTACATAACAACGAAAAGAATACAAATTAAATATGCTGGTAAATGATTGAATTTGTTTTAACTATTGATACTTTTGGGTGACTATACAAGGATTATAAGCATATAAATAGAGGAAACCTTATCACCATAATTAATTACTAGTTCCTATAACAACAGAAGCTAAAGAGAATATCCATGAATTATGACTTACTGATACCTGATACCAAAAGGCCCTAACTTTGTCGGAATTCATTAGAAGGTATGCATGATAAATATACCTATTGATTGGATGTATTTTTTTATTTTGAATTACCAAAAGTACAAGAATGTAAGAATCATATACACAAGTTGTTTATTTTTTCATAAGTAGCAAAACATTCCAGAAACATTATACGTTGAATGAATCTTATGATAGCTACACTCCTGTTTCACATATAAAGCATTGATCAATTGCTGGTTTCAAATATGACGGAGATTACTTCCGGTACTAATAGAATAAATATTGAAAGTACATTAGGCGATAATTGGTAGACGCATGTCTTAGATTTTTGACATGAAGATCTTATGCGAATTTGTAAGGCTACTATCCATGCTGATGACAAGTTGTTGCCCATAACTCGAAAGGCAAAGCCTATTGAACCAATTGATTCCATTGATATATTGGAAAGCATTTCTCGACCCCATCATCGCCTAGTATAGCGTCAGTGTGTGTTTTTCGTCTTGTTATTCGTCGTAATAACCGTCAATTCCAAAACTAATATCTGATGGTGATGTTCAAAATAATTACTTTGTAGTTGTTTAAATTGTATACGAATTATATTTAAATTTCTTCTCTCAGATTTCAGAATTCACAAAAAGAACGTATATAATTTTATACAGACATGCATATTCATTTGCTCCCTATTTATATATTTTCATTCCTCAATCCTATTACAATATTCAGCTTCTAGTAATTTTATGACTATACGAATCTAAATTCTCTGGTCTTACAATTTATGTCACCTTGATTGTGTAATAATATTCTAGTCACATGAAAAACAGTTTATGCATTTATACTATGGATAAATGTTGATTCTCGTTCCAAAACCATCTAAACTATGGTGTAGAATCATCTAAGATATACGTTGTACTTTTCAACAACCTCTTCTTTTTTAAGAAAAACATCAAAAACATGGGCGTGTGGTCTAGTGGTATGATTCTCGCTTTGGGTTCTTCAAAACACAAATATGCGAGAGGCCCTGGGTTCAATTCCCAGCTCGCCCCATTTAATTTTTTGAAATTATATCACGTAACGGAAGTTTAAGTGAGAAATAAATGAATAATATATATACTGTACCAAAACATATTTTTTTTTGGCTAATTTGTAGCAAATATTATAAAATTTAGCATTAAGGTATCGAACACATTTATTTATTTATTTTTTTTATATAGTTTATTAATAAATAATCTTTGTATAGGTTTGTTAATAATGCCTAGTTGAAAGTGATAAAATTATTTAACAAATGGTTGATAAGATGACAAAGGAAATTAAAACGTAAGCGTGAAATGACGTAGATTAGAAATCTTCGTTGATGGTGAAGGCACCGGTTTCGGTCTTTTCAGCAGCGGCCATAACACCAGCCTTTTGGTAATCAGAGACTCTCTTTTCGAAGAAGTTAGTCTTACCGGCTAAGGAGATGTTTTCCATGAAATCGAATGGATTTTCGACGTCGTAATACTTAGGGTTACCGAAGGCGACTAATAATCTGTCAGCAACGAATTCGACGTATTGGTTCATTAAGTCAGCGTTCATACCTAATAAAGCAACTGGTAAGGCGTCGATGAAGTATTGCTTTTCGATGGCGACTGCTTCAGTGACGATCTTTTCAACGATTTCTGGAGCTGGCTTGTTCTTTAAGTGAGCAAATAATAAACAAGCGAAATCAGTGTGTAAACCTTCATCTCTACAGATCAATTCATTGGAGAAGGTTAAACCTGGCATCAAACCTCTCTTCTTTAACCAGAAAATGGAGGCAAAAGAACCAGAGAAGAAGACACCCTCAATGGAGGCAAAAGCGACTAATCTTTCAGCGAATAAAGCATCGGCATCGTTAATCCATCTTAAAGCCCATAGAGCCTTTTCCTTAATTTGTGGAATGGTTTCGATAGCGTTGAATAAGAATTCAGATTCCTTTGGATCCTTGATATAGGTATCGATTAATAAGGAGTAAGTTTCAGAGTGAATGTTTTCAATCATGATTTGGAAACCATAGAAGGCCTTAGCTTCTGGGATTTGAACTTCAGCGGAGAAATTTTCGACCAAGTTTTCGTTGACGATACCATCAGAGGCAGCGAAGAAAGCTAAGACTCTTGAGATGAAAAACTTTTCGTTTGGGTTCATTCTAACGTTCCAATCGTGTAAATCCTTTGATAAATCGATTTCTTCAGCTGTCCAGAAAGAGGCTTCAGCTCTCTTATAAGCTTGCCAAATTTCATGGTACTTGATTGGGAAAAGAGTGAATCTATTTTCATCCTTAATCAATAATGGTTCTTCTCTTTCAGTTTCTCTTAACTTGTGACGTTGAATTCTATGAGAATGTAAGTATTGCTTGTGTTCCTTAGTGGCTTCACTTAATCTAGCATCAACTTCAGCGAATTCTAATTCAGAGGCTTCATGGGCAATGTTTAAGTTAGACTTTGTGTCCTTTAATTCTAAATCGGATAAAGCTTCAGCAGCGACCTTTGATGGAGTTGGGTTAACCATTGTGAATATATGTATTTATATGTGGAAGGTTGTATGTATGCTATCAAACAAAAAGAAGAATAGAACACTCTTTTGTATGTTGCTGTTATATTTTAAAGGGTGAAAATAAAAAAAATAAAAAAAGACTATAAGAAGAATTAAAGATAAAGGGAAGGATAATAACAGTTGATTCAAGCAATCTTTATATATAAAAAAAAATTATGTAAACCCCTTTTCTGAAATATTGTAGGAAAATTTTCACTAGACTGCGAAATCAAGATGGTGCCCAAAAAAAAAAAAAGAAAGAAGGGAAAAGAGAGTGGGATTCTAGTGAAATTCTTTCCAATTAAGATTGCATGAAAGAAATGAATTGTTACGGAAACGAATGAAAAAGATTCTGTTGTACAGGAGATTCTGTGAGAAATAAAGTTTTTTTCTTTACTATGGTTACGTTACGATGGTTACTACTGGCTTGAAAAGTTTTTCCAGTTTTTTGTCACTCCCTTTTTGGATATGAAGATGAAAAGAGACTGCATGAGATTAAGAGGATATATCCTAGAGAATAATCTGTTTCCTAGTCAGATGAGAGAGAGAGAGAGAGAGAGAGAGATATATCTGATGGAATGGGTGTATTCTATAAATAATTGATTAATAATACTCGTCTATTATTTAAAAAATTTGTTTTCGTAGGATTGAGAGGGGCGTATCATTTTTGCTATATTTTCTTGCACGGGAGAAAAAAAAACCACTCGATGGCTTCACGCTCGTTTCTAAAGTAACCGTGAGAAAAAGAAACGCTGCTGTGAACGAGTCCAAATTAGGGTTCGCGCATCGCATTTGGGGGAAAATTCGGGTAGAAAGAGAATACTCTAAGGGAGAAATCTCTCTGTCAATGGTACAAAATTATTAGAGATGATACCTCAGGTATATTCACCCATTGGTCAAATAGGTTTGTCCTTACTGAATTCAACCCTTTAGGGTTGGTCACCACTATAAATAAAATACCACAAAAAATAAAAAAGATAGTTTTATGCTGAATGACGCAGTGGGTTTATTTTTTTGTGACGGATTGTTTCCTCAGACGAGAACGCAGGGAATATTCAGAGCAGGGTGGTGCACTGATGGTCGGTAGGGAAATATTTGTGTCGTGCGGCGGTTTTTCTGTCGTTGGCGTGGAGTTGGTTGTTATGGGAATGGGCAGGACATTTTTGTGCGGGAGATTCTTAGCCAGATTGGAATTGTGTATCGCAGCCGCCCAATGCGGACATATTCTCATTTCTTTTTGTGTTCTTGGCCAACTTTTCCATTCTGATCGTAGATAACCATGGTAACCACGCAATAACTAACCATCTGCTACCACTTTGACCATGCATTAAAAACGGATTTTGGACCATTAATTAAAGACCTATACAGTGGTTGCAACCACTTAGTAGTATCTCCTGCGCTCGCTTATACTTTCGTAAAAGGTTCGGGTTTCCTGGGAGACCCGTTGCCATAACAATATGTCACACACACACACACACACACACACACAAATCATTATTTCCTTAATCGGTAAACTGTACAAATCGGGCAACACAATACAAATAGTTAAACTCATTATTCCCGTAACAGTAGCAACTGCGACATGTAAATTTTTTTTTTTTTATATGTAAACAATAAACGCGTAAACGCGTAAAGGGGTAAACGCGTAAACAATTAATAATCTTATACTAATACGTAAAGGGGGCGAGGTTGTGTTTTTGATAGTAAACAAAACCTGTAATCGGAATAACTCATATCGAATCATAAATTTTGTTGAAACTAGGTATATCTATCACAAAAATGTAAAAAAATAACGACAACTGCAGGATTTGAACCTGCGCGGGCAGAGCCCAAAAGATTTCTAATCTTTCGCCTTAACCACTCGGCCAAGTTGCCTAATTTTTATTGCTTTTTTTAAAAGCAATATGTCTAGTTACATTACTTTCAATTTGTATCCTTGTCCCGATATATTCATTGAATTTTATAATTCATTAGATCCTGGTAAGGGATCGAGATGTCTCTTTGAATTACTTACGCGTTCCATGCATGTTCTCCGGCTAACCACACATTGTTGCCTTTAATGTTGTATATGCTTTCTAAGTGAATACAGAAATACTATTCCAATAGGGTTTTATAAATTTAAAAAAAAAAAGTGTAAATTAAGGCTTGTAAACATTTAACTTAAACGTTATATATTATCGTTTTTTTTTTATTTGTTTATTGATAATAGAAAAATATTCTTCTTGATTTAACTTAAACAATGATTATCAAAAAAAACTATAATAATAAAATGATATTAACGTTCATTTTATAAATAGTTGTGCGTAAAAAATATAAATGGTATTTCAAATTGTATTCCGTCTATATTAAATTATTAATATACATTTTGTTTATTGACTCAAAATCAAAAGTCTCCCCAAATTTAAATACCATACTAGCCATTTACAGGTAGTTCTTAACCGTATCAACCACTGTACTTATAACTATCTTTATATCTATCTATCTTCCTCAATTATAAAAACTCAACAATTAATTATATAGATAATGCATTAAACATCAATACTTACAACTTCAGTGTTTAAAGTCTCTAAATCTAATAGCACAACTTGGCCAGTAGAATGAAACTCAGGAACTGATATTAATTTTATCTTAGTACCATTACTCATAGTTAAATCTCTTGTACCATAAAACGGTTGATTACCAACAATAAAAGCATGAGGCCATTCATTTAAAATAAATGGATCTTCAGTCTTATATGGATAACACCATAGAGTATCTGGTGCAGTTGGTGCAATATTTTGCCATTTCATTGCACATTCCATAAGATCTAATCTGTGTTCAATATTGTCCTCCATTTGTTCAATTTGTTCTGCTGTCTCTATTGTAGATTCATCATCCTTTTGTTGATATGGGATAATGTATTTGACAATATCATTGATACTCTCACCTGACATTGTTAATAGCTCCCACTCATTCATTCTGAATATATATGGATTCGTCACCAAGTTTAGTACCTCATGATTAACCTTATCAAAATACGGCCTTAGAGATTCCTTAAACAAAGCTTTATTCAATGGTTGTTGCGGTAATGTCTTATCACTAGGATCATTTGCACCTGGCATTATATCTACAGAGATTGTTTGTAATGTATTGGCTAAAAATTCACCAAAATCCTGTAAACTCTTGACTAATTTGCCTCTTTCAGTATCATGAACATCAAAATCCACAGAATTACCACATAGAATTAATTTACCAATACTTGCAATTCTATCATCTCTGACTAGACTACCCATTAAATATTCTTGCAATAATTTTACCTTCATTATACGATCAGGGGAAGTAGTATTTATATTCAAACCGGATACAAGTGCAATCTTTTGACCCTTTTGACCAATGTTACTTGGTAGACTCTTTTGAGGAATTGGCGCTGGATAGCAAATATCCAACACTTGAAAGGTACCAGCTTCTGCTTCCATACCCAACAACCCAACTACAGTACCTGTAATAAAAGGGGTGCTCTTGATAAAATCACCGACTAAAAGAACTCTACCACTCTCATCTTCTAGCATGATTTCATCACTACCTTCAGGATCTGTATAACTTTTGACTAAATCCGGAGCACCATATGTATCATTGACAACTTCCTCCAAAATATTTGCTTTATATTTCATTTCACAATAAATGGTACCTACACACCAACATGGTTGATTACCTTGAATATCAAGGACTTTATCCTTCTTGATGACACTTTTACCATTCAATTGAAAACCGTTATCCCATCTCCTCATACATTCCTTCTCAACACGCTCTCTTAATTTAACTAAACGAGAATGGTAGATATGATAGAATTGAGAACTGTAATCTCTATGTTGGTAATCTAATTGAAAGGGATTAGTTGCTCCATAGTCCTCATTGATGATGATTCTTGTCGTTGATTGAGAATCAGCGTGTCTATCCTCGTTAAATTTCTTTAATAGAGAATCCATTCTTAATGAGATGGATTATATGAATACTGAGTAGTTTAAGCAAATGATTGAATTACACTAGACTGTTTAAATCTAACAATGTATTATTAAACTTTGAAAAATTTCAATAAATTAATTTCGTGTCGCGCTTTGACAAAATATCAGGAATATTTAATAGATGAAAAATTACAGACTGTTGATGACAGCAACTTTTTGGTTACGTGCCAGAACACTAAATTATAATATGAACTAACTAAAATTGTAATTCATGACAAAATTCAAAGAAACCCTTCGATTTCAATCACAATTTTTTTTTAAAGCAAAGGGCGAATTGTAACTAAAGAGGTGCCGATTTAAGATTGTCGATAAAGTTTTTATTGGTAAGCACCTGTACATTATGGGTGTGCTCTTTGGATTTAATAATAAATAGGTGTGATTTTAATGTCAAAGTAAATGTGTCAATTTAAAATATCTCAAAGAATCACCTGGACACTTTTGGGCAAAACTGGGGTGGATTGTCTCATATATATATATTTTTTACCGCATTGTAGTTACACCCCATTTTCAGTATCTTACATAAACCAAAAAGAATTAATGCTGTAAATAATTTGATATAAAAAGTCATTAATATCTCGAGCTAATATTCTATTGACAAACTTTTATAACTTATAAAAGACCAAACGAGTTTAAATACATTAATTTAACCGAAATTAAAATCAAACAAATCAACAATGTCCGGAAGTCATAACACAGGTAAAAGATATTCTGAATCTGCCGCTAAGGTTGCCCAGGGTAGAGCTAGAAAGAGAAGACAAGAATGGGAAAAGAAGAACGCTGAGAGAGAGCTACTTGAACTAGCTGAAGCTAAGAAGTGGGAACAAGGTGTGCGTCAACCTAACCAGAGAAGATTATTAGAGGTTCAAAAGAAGCAACAAAAGCTTGATGCCAAGAAGGAACGTGATGCACTATTGGCTGCTGAAGAAGAAGCAATGGGCAAGGGCGGAAAGGGAAGAAAGGGCAGAAGAATCTTTTAAGGACTCAACAAACATTGCAATCAAGGCCACTGCCGCAGTCGAGAACAACAGGCTGCAAGGGCAGTCAACTGTAGCAGCCCCAGATCAGCAGTTGTAACAGCTTCTCTCCTAGGAAGACTGGGTCAAACAACACTATCATTAAAGTTTTGGGACTATATGACATTCTGGTTGAAAAGGATAGCAACAATTACAAATTTGCTTGAATACTTAACCCATACCAATAATTTAACTTTTTGGCAAAGGGAATTTGCAAACGCGATGTATTCAAGCCTTTTTGCTAAATCTGATTTTTACCAGAATTATTTTCTAAAAACCCTTCAATAGTTTATTTAATGTTAATCTGATTATTAATATTTTGTAATACTTATTAAAAACAATATTATCACTTTCTAATTATTTCATCCTTTTCCCTGACTAATTCAAATGGAATTTGGGATTCCCTCATCAGTTTGTTTAAGCTTTTTAACTTCAATGAGTTATTTATCTTTTCAACCCAGTTTGAAGAATCATTTTTTTTATTATTAAATTCCTTAGAACCATTCTTTTTCCTAATATTGGTCGGTTTGTTTAAAAATTCATCCCAGTCTAACTCTGCCACTGCTGTCACCGATCTTCGGATTTCATATTTCAATTCGTCCAAAGATTCCTCGTTCTCTGGAAATCTATAAATCTGATATTCATAGAATCCGTCCTTTGCAATGCCAACTGGCGTATTCATCCCTGGGGAAGAATATCCAGCAGTAGCATTTAATGCAATATCATTTTCTACACCATCAATCCCCTTCAATTTCTTCCATTCATCAAAAAACACACCCTTAACCAGTATTCCCATTTTACGTCTCCATACAGCATAATCTGAAGGTACCATTGAACATTTATTTCTGTATAAATTTTGAAGATATTTAGAAGAATCATCTAGAAATGACAAACCTTGTATATATTTCACTGTAATTGCGGGTTTCGATTTCCTGAACATAGACAAAAAATGGTTTGGCGGATAATACCGCAACATGAATGAATCTGTTTTGTATACTTGTGTTTCTGAGGAGTGGAGCTTGTTTGAATTCTTGAACCTTAGTATTGGCCCATAAACTCCCTTTACCGATCTGTTCACTGGCGTTGCTCTTGTCACTGGGAGGTTTGTCGGATTGTACAACACCGGTTTGGCCAACCTTTTCAATTTCAGTTTCATATCTGTAAGTTTCTGGTTCTCAATACCATTTAATGTGTGATAATTTCTTAATGTATAAATTCTTAATTCTATTCAAAATTTCGAAATTATTTTCAGGTCGGAATTCTTAAAGATGAAAAATTCAATATCTATTCATTCAATTTAACCATTCGTACTTATTTACACAACTATATAGTTTCACAGCACATAATTTTGCTAGTAATGTGCTTATAAATCAATAAGCTTTCTAGACAAAACTCTAAAGACCTTTAATTTACCAGCCTTCATCTTAGAGACCCTATAACTAGCTTGAACTAAAGCACCATCATGTTCTTCGATAACCCTAAACTTTCCCTTTGTAAAATCGTAACTTGTTACAACGGCGACGTATCCATCATCACCAACAGATATCATGCCCTTGTGAGTTTCGAACTTACCTTTTCTCATTACAATAATATCACCAGCACGAACTTCTTCCAAATCTTTGTGGTCTAGTGGCTCACCAGCCTTGTGATTTATGATGGTAGCACCATAAGTACGGTGACCGATCGGTGATACTACATCCTTGCCAAGACCCTCAATCAATTCATCTACAAATGAAGGGCTGATTAAGTTCTTACCAGCCAATTGTTGGCAACCTTGTATAATTTCAGCGTTAAATTCTTCTGGTACCTTGACACCATTCAAACGTTCTGTTGGAGTAGTAATATAGTTTTCGCTAACTAGTATAGCTGTCTTTTCTGGATTTGAGTTTTGGAAAACCACAGAAATTTCTATTTCAGAGTAATTTTCAAAGATGTAATATAAGGTACGATGAGTCCATTGATCGTTATGACGCTTCACAATCAGAATATCTTCATTTTCAATGTTACACTTCAACTTCGTGGTTTGAATCTCCGGCGGCAAGGTCTTTTGTAAAAACCAGACATCGTTAGGATTAAAATTTAACTTTATAGATTTCAAAGTTCCTTCCAAGTCTGTTACTGTTGTGGTTCTTCTCAATGGTTTAGGTTCAGTATCCTGATCATTTGATGTTGGTACGATTGGTACTGGTGCAGATGGAGGAGGAGGAGGAGGAGAAGCTGCTAGTGAATGGTGTTGAGATTCAAGTGAAATATCTACTAACTCTGGTGCTTTAAAGACAGTTGGTAGAGATGGAGCAGCACTTGGCATTTCGTCAGAGGTAGAGGGAATATCAATAAATGCTGGACCACTAATTGTAGTAGATCTTTGCTCAAGTGTAGGAGCGCCAACAGATGGAATAGGCGGAGCTGGTGGTAATGAAAATGGATTTGAGGTCGGAGTGGTAGCTGGAATAGCTGGAATAGCAGGGATGGTAGTTGGGATTGGTGGTGCACCTCCCAAGTGAGCTCCTTGTGGTGGTAATGGTGGTTCCTTGTGTCCAGGATGTGGAGGCGGTGGAGCTGAAATGGAATTCAAATCTCGAGCTTCTGGTGATTCTTGTGGAATTCGTGGTGGGGCCCTGGTCGAAATATCTGGGATTTCTGGAGCTTGCGGTGGTAATGGAGGAGCAGCTCTAGAAGACATATCTGGAATAGTTGGGGCTTGTGGAGGTAATGGCGGAGCTTTAAAATGTGGCATTTCCCCTGTGGATGGTAGGATTGATGGCATTGAAGGCATAGCAGGTGGTGCTTGTGATGCACGTAACATTTGTGGTGCTTGTGGTGTGGTATTTTCGTCATCAAATTCCTCATCTTCACTTGATTTTTCATCTTCATCACCCTTGACTGGAACAGTTGGCATACTTGGCATAGCAGGACGGGCATTTGATGCTGGTGGAGGTGGAGGTGGAGGAGGGTGAGCTGCATTTTCTAGCGTTTGTGGAACAGACTCTGGAATCTTTGAAGCCTCCATTTCAACCTCTTCAGATGATTCTTCAACCTTTGGGATATCTTCAGATGCATCATGGAAGTCTTCATCACTTCCATCAGCCTTAGATTCAACTAATTGTTTGTATGCATGGGCTTGTTTATCAAGCGCTTCAGATTTTTCCTTTAAATTGTCCTTTTCATCCTCAGCGACCCCTTCAACTTGAGTAACATTCTTATTTAGGAAAGAGATCGCATTTGGATCCGCAAATGGCATAATTGGAACAGCTTCCGGTAGGTCCATAACATCCTTTCCCGGTTCTTTCTCCTTCGAAGTTTCAGTTGACTTCTTCTTTTTAGTTTTGGTAGAAGTTGGACCGGGACCACCAACTGGTGCACCAAATGGATTGAAACCGCCTGGACCACCGAATCTACTGGCACCTGATAACTTTGCCATTCTTTCTCTTAAAGCCGTTCTACGTGACTCCTCTGTATCTTCTTCCTCTTCCTCTTCATCACCACTGTCCTCCCTCTCATCGATATCCTTTTCATCATTAGCCTTTTCTTCTTCTTCTTCTTTTTCTTCTTCTTCTGCTTCACTTTCACTTTCATCATCTTCCTTTTGTTCAAAATGTGGAATAGCAGGTACAACAGGAGCCTGAGGCTTTGGTTCCTTCTGCTCATCTTCTTCACCCCCCTCTTCCACCTCAGCGGTATGTTCAGAGGGTTCAGAGGCAAGGGCCATTTCAGCTTCATGTTGTTGCTGTACTAACAGAGACTGACGTTTACGTTGCTTCGCCGCAGCCGCAGCCTCAGTGGCCTTTTTTTCTTCCTCTTGTTCCCTTTCGGCCTGCAATCTTTGCTGTTCCTGAAGCAAAGCAATTCTTTCCTTCAGACTCATTTTTGGAAGATCCTCTTCCTCTGTCTTCGTTTCTTCATCATTGGATTTGTTGACTGGTTCAGGGACAACCTTTTTTGCTACCGGCACCTTTGGCTCGAAGATCTGAGCCTTTGGCATGGGAACAAAACCATCTTCCTTGACAGTTTTCTTTAGGGGGGAAGAAATCTCAGGTGCTTCTTCTGGAATTTTTGATTCTACCTTCGTTTCAGTATCTTTGGGGGTTACAGGCGCTGGGGCTGGAATTGGGACAGCAACTGGGGCTAAAGCAGGGGTAGAGACAGGCGCAGTTCGTTCTTCTTCAATCACGACAAAACTCTTCGGAAAAATTCCCTCTTGGGCCTCACCATTGGATTCGTAGGTACCGAAATACCATTCTTCATCCTCGATGGATGTAACGGTAATGACTTGATCCTTATCAAAATGTAGATCGTCCTCGAAATCGGACGTGTAAGGAAATTGTGCAATCACTTTGAATGGAACGGCTGGTTCATTCATCTTGTGAGGATTTGAATACTTGATTTCCCTTTACTTCCTTGTTGGATAATATATGATTTAAATAGAGATCAAAAGATTTAGACAGTTTTACCCCTTTATGAAATTTATGTGTGAATTTCGGCAGGGTGACTTTTGTTTTTATAGTGAGAGAGTTACAGAGAATCGAGATATAAGGTCCACAAGTACTGAGATATGGTCAATAAAAACTGAGAAAGTAGTTTTAGATGATGGGGGTACATTTACAGGACTTTCGTGGAGACAGGATTCCACAGAAAGGTAGGTTTGGATGTGAAATTGTGAGATATCGTGCTTCGCGAGACTAAATTAACAACAAGACCATAAATTACATTCAGTAACAGTCGACAGGCAATTGATATGCAATAGACACACAATAAACTTGCGCAAAGACTCCTGTGGTTATGAATTTCCCTTCAATTTCACCAAAAATCTATCTTCTTTCATCAAACACGAAACTCGCCAGAAAAAACAAACAAAAACACCAAAAGTGATGAGCCTAACTATTTACAAAGGAACGCACCATAGCATTAAGTCAGAGCTACAAGCACCTATAACACATCAATTAGAGTCGAGATGTCACACAGAAACGACGGGGAGGAGATATTGTCCTCTCAAAACCACCTGGAGAACCCATTGAAGACTACATATAAGGATCTGCTGCTCGACAAATTGAAATATGATACCTCAAAAAGTGGCACTGAGGAACAGGACGAGGATCATTATTATAATGACTTTAAACAATCCATCTATAGTAATGATATTAATTCGGATGATTTTAATGAGTTCAGCGAGACTAGTGTTGACGATGAGAGCTATATAGATGATGCTGATAAGAGCTTCGCCATTACAAATGATTCTACAGGAGATAATGAGACAGATGATAGGGATGACGACCTTGATGATGAAGGGTATGAGGAGGATTCTGATAGTGATTTTGTTGACGATCAGGATGATTTGGATGCTCCAAATGGTAAGTTCCTTTGGTCTAGATTACTTTACGTCATAATATTTATCTCATTCCTTGTCCCAATGGCTCCAAAGTTGTTTAGTAATAAATTATCAGTTGGTGATTCGTTGCTTCACAACTCTCAAAATGCTGGCTCCTTAACAAGTATTCAGAAACAGATCAATCATATCTACAATGAATTAAGCACAAGAGACCAGAGACAAAAGACGGAGTTTGACGAGAAAATCAAGATTATAATATCACAATTTGAGAAAAATATCAAGAAGTTACTACCACCTAATTTGCTTCACTTTCAATCAGAGATTGATCAGATCAATATGAAGATGGAAAAATTAACCAAGAGTACAGAACAACAGATGAAACAATTTAATTCATTGTCCCTGGATAATATTACCGAATGGCAAGATCAATTAGTACAGGAATTAGATACCAGATTACCAAATGAAATTCCAGTAGTTATTAACAACTCCTCATCCGTATTGATCATTCCCGAATTGCACAATTATCTGTTTGAATTAGTATCTCATTTAGTTCAAAATAATACTAGCCCTCTCACAGCTAACCTTAATTATGATTTAAACGATTATATCCAAGAGGTCTTAAACAACCAATTCCATTATATCGACAAGAGCTATTTCATTGAGGAACTAAACAAGAAATTGCAACAGAAGAAAGCTGAAATTTGGAATGAGTTCAAGGACTATCTAATGGAGTGGCAACTTAATGAGGCAAACAGAATATCGAATCATCAACAGACTATAAATGCTATCCCAGAACAATATTCCACTATTCTATTGAGAAAATTGATTAACAAGATATACAATTCAAATCAACATCAATGGGAAGATGATTTAGATTTTGCTACGTATGTTCAAGGAACAAATTTAGTTCAAAGACTGACTTCACCAACATATAAGGATGGGAATGGATTAAAACCACAACAATTATTAGTGGACTCTAAATTTGGATCTACATCGTCATACTGGCAATGTCCTGTAGTAAAAGGTAAGAATTGTACACTCACGATGAGGTTCAGCAAACCATTGTTTTTGACAAAATTATCGTATGTCCATGGCCGTTTAACAAACAATTTACACATTATGAACTCGGCTCCAAGATTAGTCTCTGTCTATGTCCTATTAAACAACGATAAGAAAGAACGCAACAGTTTTATCAAGTTGGCACAACAGCATGGTCAGGGTCAATTAAACTACATGGATTCCCAATATATTAGGGTCGACACCTATGAATACAAACTTATGGACAAGAAGATCAAACAGCAATTCTACCTACCTAAATGGTTCATCCAGTCAAAGTCACTCATCAGGTCCGTCTTATTTGAAGTTAATGAAAACTATGGTAATGAAAAATACGTTTCCTTACGAAAGTTCATCGTCAACGGTGTTATCACGGAGGATCTACAGATTATCCACTCGGAGAACATCTTCCCTTTGAGATTTGGCGACGATGAGATACCCGAATACAACTCAATTGAGACTATTGATTCCACTGTCAACACCAGAAGAAATCACGCTTCTGAACAACCACCCCATCACGGTAATATTCCATCTTTTGGCGACGATGAATTGACTCTTTAAAATTCTACCCGTTTCGTAAATGAGAAATTTCGAGTTAGGGAAAAATTCGCTCGTTTTCACGTAATCCTTCCAATTAAGCACCAAAAATAGGTCTTCTTTAGAACAGTAATTGCACCTAACCATTCGCGATTCGGGAGTCCTGATAGGCTATCTATTTTCCCATTGCTCATTTTGCTTTCCCATCGGAAACACAGCTATGGAAGCCAATCGCCAATTCGTTCCAGTCGGTTGTATATCAATTGTAGATTTTTCCGTTTTGGGCATTGTTATCATTTTTGACCGGGTCGGATCTTGTGGAAAACTTTTGCAACGTCTTACCATCAATCGCTGCACGGATGTGTAGACCCCTTTATGGCATATGGCACTACGTATCTAAATGCAAATATACGACTGCGGTGTCTATATGATTGTTTATAAGAAATCGGTTTTTGCAACTGCTCAGTTTCTGCCTTTTAGCCAAGCTCCCCATTTCTTTTCCATTGTAACAGACCCATCTAATACATACATACTTTCATTATGGGATTCTTAAACTCATTAAAGAAACCGGTGTTAATCAAGAAGAGACGTCCCTCCCAGGCCACAACTGGGACGTATTCTGAGTCCTCTACATCAAACAGTAGTGATACAAGTCCACCTGTCCCCTCGGCCCCACAGTCGATAAACTCAGGTGCAGTGAATGGTCAGAATACATTCCAAGAGATCCCCAAGGAAGTGTATATGGCTTGCAGACCAATTTTGACCATGTTAAACGCTCATGTTCAAAAGGATTACTATAACTGGGTGGCCGACGACACAGATAACGAGAACAACTCTATTTGGTACTTTGCCACCGAGGGACAAGCTCAACAGCAATTGAGAGGATTGAAATTGGTAGGAACTTCATTATTTATGATTACACACGAGGAAACCGAGTTTGAATTACCAATCATTGATGAAAACTCTACGGAGTCCAACGTTCAAATGAACTCTGATTCTTTACAATTTTTCAGACCATCTGTCATGCTCACATGCAGTAACAACACAGAGATGAACTCGTTGCAAAAATTAATGGCATTGTCTGTATTTGAATATACTTCAATGTTAAAGGCCCTAACTGGTACAGTCATTTCTTCTCAGGGTGTCAAGATGCCTGATATCAATATGGTCCTCAATTCGAATTACAATTTTAAAGATTGGTGCGAAGTATATGTTGAGGGGGAAGGTTGGGTCAAATCCTGGTGTCACATTAACAAGAAATCAAAATCAAATGACAAGAATGAGGCAAAGGGTAAATACCAGATTAAATTCTATAGGGACAACAAGTCTATATCACCATCAGACGTGTCAAATTTAATCTGTTATATTCCTGACACAAATTATGTCGAGGACATCTTTTTCCATAGCTTTCAAAGAAAGAACTTGGATTTGCAAACTTACCTCGATGAACTAACCACAATCAAAATAGTCGGGGATGTTCAATTCCCAGAAGATACACATATCTTAAAATCACCATCCACAAACAACAGCATTACTAAGTCGATATTATCACCAAAAAGAGATATCTCAACTAATTACATTAAGAAATCCGAAAATTTTACTACAAAGAAGAACGGCCTTTTGATTAAACCAACCCCACATAATGGTTTATCGCATTTAGAAGCTCAAATTAAATTTATCATTCCAATGATGGATGTGATGAGAAAATATGGTCGTCCAAGTCAATTCAAGACTTCCAAGGACGACATCGATTCATTGATGTTTGGTTTACCAAGATTGCCAAACACAGATTATTTATCAGATAATGAAGTTCAGGTAATGTTGAGTCAGATGAACATGGAGTCATTGGATTCAAATGAAATTTTGAGCTATTCCATTGGATGGATAAAGCATTGCCTTAAGGATATCATCGATAATAACCCAGAAAGAGCATAGTTTATAAAGGAGTTAGATAGATAATGAAGTTGATGATGATGAAGCTGATGTTGATGTTAATGATATTTCTATAGCTAATATAACAATATAATTTAAATAATGTCTAAAGAGAATAAAGTTTCCACTGAAGTCGAGTGTATGCTGTCGGAATTAGGGTGTTTTAGGTGAATTTTTCCCTGAGTTGTATATATGAAATCTCTTTTGTGAGGATATGGTTTCATTATCTTCTAGGAGTCTCTTGTTTGCCCTAAGGTAAACATTTCTAGATTTTGCCAATAATTCTTCGAGAGTGTACTCAATGTGATCACCTCTCGAGTAAAATAGATCAAAGTTACAATCGATCTTTTCCGACTTCTGACCCGGAATCTGAATTATTTTATAGATTGGACCGTTTCTTCCAAGAGCATCGTTGAAAATGGTTGATTTCTTTAATGTTTGTTTCTTATGAATAATGGATTCCGAATGTTGCCGTATTGTTCCTACATTTGCATTTGGTTCAAGTACTATGCTTTTCATCTTATTTTCCTTGTTTATACTTCTTTTGGATTCCAAACCGTCCCATCCATCTTGATAGATACCACCAAGGCTCTCTTGAATGTCCATGTCATCGTCGTCATTACAATCCTGAAAAATACCAATCTTTGATTTATTACCTCTCACATTTTTAATCTGTTGACTAACTCTTGAACCCGAATTCATAATTGTTTTCCGATCTCTATCTAGAATAGTTGGGTTCCCACTTTTAGCAAAATACTCATCCATTTGCAGTCGGTTATCCTCAATTTTGATATTTTTCTCTTGTAACGCCATTTTGAGTTCCTCCAATTTCTTTGTTAGATCTTGAAGGGGCTCTGCAAATAAGTCTAATCCTGTCTGCAAGATTTGGTAGCTCTCATTGAATTTGTCCATCTTAAACAGTAGAGTAGAAAACTCTTCATAGAACACAGCTAACTTTGAACCTATCTTATTTCTGTACATGTAGACAAACACATTTCGACTCTCTTGAAGAGACTCTGAATAGAAGATCTCTACGTAGGATAGCCATAGCCTGATGTACTTTGGTTCATTATGGTATTGTTCAAGATTCTTGCAATATATGAGAGCTCTTTCCATCGCACTTAGCATTCCACTCTGCTTAGAGTTCCCGCCTTGGGGATAAGCATTTTCTAGCCACTCAATATAATCTAAAAACCGCCCCAGAGGGTTCTCAACTTTTCCTAGCTGCTCCTCTGTCAACATCGTTTCAAATTTGGCTCTTGCAGCTTTTAACTGAGGTTCCTGCTGTTGTAAAGCCGACCTCAAAGCCCTTGCAGATCTACCATTAGTTACAGGTCTAATATTCTCCTTCTGTGCCTCCAGATCGCTAAACTTTGTGGCATCAGGTTCCCCAGTTTCAGACATGGACCCTTATGTGTCTATCTGATTTACTATCGATTAGTTACTTAATAATTAGTCACATTTTTCAACACCACAGCAAATAATTCAAGTCCGACCTAAACGAAGAAAAATACAAGCATAAAAATCTCAATTTATCTTCACAAAGCCCTCGATTTGGGAAAATAATATTGCTAACCATAAACTTGAGGAGCCTATTTCTGGTTTCAAAATTGCCTGTATCGAACCGAGAACACTCAACCACTACTATTAACTGCTGATCTAGACATACTTCCTGATTTCTTGATGCCGAACCAATTCTCACAAACTGATTCAGAGAATAGATCCTCTATGGTCTTCTCCTCGAGTATCGGTAAACCAGGCCTATTTATTCCTGCTGATTACATTTCGAAGGATCCAGATGCCTTGGTCAATGAGTCAGAAGATAATTCTACACCTGAAGCCCATGAACATGCTGATGAATCCGAATACCAGTCTTTACTGAACGATAATAACTCTCGCACTTTACAAAGAGAAACCGAGACTAACTATGGGACTACCCCGGCTCGTCCTATTCCTGTGCGCCGTGACTCTCTAGCCAAGAGTCTTCTTAACGAAGAGAGAGATTTACTAATGGATAATAAGATTTTGGATGAACCAGAACAACCACCAATGATGGAAGAAATGTATGGTTCTGTAGAGCCTGTAATCTCCGCAGAGGAAATTATGTCCACCTGGAATGAAGCCATTGAATCTGGGAAACAAATTAATACTTCATATAAACGTGAAGCCCAAGTCATTACATATAATGCCGCTCCGTTAATCATTACGTTCATCCTTCAGAATTCTTTATCCCTTGCGTCAATCTTCTCTGTGTCGCATCTGGGCACCAAAGAATTAGGTGGTGTCACTTTGGGGTCTATGACTGCCAATATAACCGGGTTGGCAGCTATTCAAGGTCTTTGTACTTGTTTGGATACCCTATGTTCTCAATCATATGGTGCCAAGAACTATCATTTAGTCGGTGTCCTAATACAAAGATGTGCTGCAATCACAATCCTTGCATTCTTACCAATCATGTATATTTGGTGGAGTTGGTCAGAGACCATTTTATCTTGGATGATCCCAGAGAGAGAACTTTGTGCTTTAGCTGCCAGTTATTTAAGAGTCACAGCATTGGGTGTTCCAGGGTTTGTCCTCTTTGAATGTGGTAAGAGATTCTTACAATGTCAGGGGATTTTCCATGCTTCTACTATTGTTCTCTTTGTTTGTGCTCCATTAAATGCATTGATGAATTACTTCCTTGTTTGGGATAAGACAATTGGTATTGGTTACCTTGGTGCTCCATTATCTGTGGCAATAAATTACTGGTTCATGGCTTTTGGCTTATTAATTTACACATTAATCACTAACCATGAAAACGATCCAATGAAATGTTGGAATGGGTTAATCAAGAGGAAACAAATATTTAAGAACTGGAAAAAGATGTTGAATTTGGCTCTACCAGGTATTATTATGGTTGAAGCTGAATTTTTGGGGTTTGAAATCTTGACCATCTTTGCCTCACATATTAGTACTGAAGCGTTAGGCGCTCAATCCATTGTGGCTACTGTTGCATCCCTAGCATACCAAGTTCCATTCTCCATATCTGTTTCTACTAGTACTAGAGTTGCTAATTTGATTGGTGCCTCACTCTACAAGAGTTGCATTATCACTTGTAAAATTTCTTTACTATTATCATTTGTTTGTTCTTCTTTTAACATGTTCATTATCTTTGGATTCAAGGAAAAAATTGCTAGATTATTTTCAAACGAGATTGCTGTAGTAGAATTAGTAACTACGGCATTACCTATTTTGGCCTTCATGCAGTTATTTGATGCGTTCAATGCTTCTACTGCTGGCTGTTTACGTGGTCAAGGTAGACAAAAGATTGGCGGGTATATCAATCTATTCGCATTTTACTGTATTGGGATCCCCATGGCATACCTATTGACATTCGTTTTCGATTTGGGCATTGGCGGCCTTTGGATCGGTATTACATTTGCCTTGATGTTCATGAGTTGTTCACAAGGCTACGCAGTCTTCCATGGTGATTGGAGACAAATTTTAAACGCTGCAAGAAGTAGAAACGCTGAAACAGCTAGGGTTTGATACCAAAACACTACCACCACTACTAATATAATTAAATCGATATCGACTTTTTGTAATTTATATATGTTTATACATATTTACTCCAACAGCATTTTCATTATTAAGTTTATTATTTTGTGTTTTCATAATTTAGGGAAACTTTGGAAGAAGACCATAAAAGGTCCTTGCAGGATAAAGATGAGAATTTCCCAAATGATATATGAAAGTAATAATTTATAAGATAATATACATAGTTTAAAAAATCTACTTAATCCCCTAGGGAATAGCGTTTATTTAATATCTGTGATGTGGAATGCTTTTGTAGTTAATTAATTTATTTCTTAGCCTTCTTAACGTCATCCTTTTGTTCAGTCTCATCTCTAGCTCTCTTGATTTGCTTAGCAAAGATTTCACCCAAATTGTCTGGGTTAGCGATTTCCAATAATGCTCTGTCGAAGTTAGATAAAGCGACCTCGACACCGTCGATGTTAACAGTATCTCTGTCAGTCTTTGTGGTGCCCTCGACAACCTTTGTCAATTCCTCAATTACGTCGTTGTTGTAGTATAATGGTAGGACAGGGGATTGGTTTGATTTGATGAAGATGGATCTAATCTTGTATGACTGAATCATTGACTTTGTGATAGCAGTGACATTCTCAGCTAAATCCATTGTGGAGAACCATTCCAAGTTACCCAAATGAACATTTAAGGTGTTACCTCTTGGTAATTTGTAAGGTAGGGAATGTAAAACGATCTTCTTGATTGAGTTGAACAAAGCCTTTTGAGAGAATTCCTTGGCAGCATGGGTCCTTATAGCGATTGGGGTGGTCTCTAACTTGTCGTATGCCTTACCACCTAGAAGTTTTGGTAAAGTGGTGACAATATTATCGTCAGCAAGGATTAATCCAAATTGGGAGACGAAGGCACGTCTAGCTTCGAAGGCCTTGTATGTAGTCTTTAGGTCCTTTGGTGAGATGACTTCATCAATGGTGATCTTATCGTCGTTTAGGGCGTCGAATAAATCGTCTTCGGAGACACTATCCTTGTCAGCATCTCTTAGAATCAATAGAGTCTTGAAATCCTTGGTAGAAGTGACAGAGTGTTCCTTCCATGGTGTGTAGATAGAATGTGGGACAGTAACAGTCTTTATTTTGAAATCCTTAGTGGCCCCACTAAAGGAAGTGTTGTTGACGATAATCAAACTGACAGCCTTAGCTAACTCGTCATCATCATCCAATAGGTTCTTGCCACCATCTTCTTTGTTCTCAGCTGAGGTAAATTTTGTCAATTGTTCGATGGCCTTAGTGACTCTCTTCGTTGGAATTGTGTCTTCGCTCTTAGCAACCTTCTTCTTGCCCTTGGTAGGGGTGCTAACTGGGGTCTTTTTCTGGGTTACTTTGGCCATTTTTGAATCGATTGATGGGTGTAGATTACTGGTTTATTCTCAATATACAACTAATGAAATAAATCGATGAGATGCCAATTTTTCAAATTTTTGTCACTGAAAATTTTTTATTGAAAAATTTGCAAACGTGAAAAACACGTGCTGAATTTTTTTTTACCGAAATTTCATTAAAATATTTGATAACTAAATGATAAATGTATTGATTATGTGATAAAGACGGCAAAATAAATAAGCATGGGTAAGAGAAAGAAGTCCTCCAGAGGACCAGTAAAGCGTGTGGTGCAGAAGCTGGACACGAAGTTTAACTGTCTGTTCTGTAACCACGACCAAAGTGTCTCATGTACACTTGACAAGAAAAACAGTATTGGTTCCCTGAATTGTAAGATATGTGGCCAGAGCTTCCAGACTAGGATCAATGGGTTATCTCAACCTGTTGATGTATACAGTGACTGGTTTGATGCTGTGGAGGAGGTCAACGAGGGAAAATTAAGCGAAAGTGAGGGTGAAGAAGGTAGTAGTAGTGATTACGAGTCTGATTCAGACGCAGAGACGGCTGCTGGTGGTAGAGCCAAAAGAGGTGTCATCGACTCTGATGAGGACGAGGATGACGATGAGGCTGAATATGATGAGGAGAGAATTTCTCAGGGTAAGAGAAACACTGGTGTGGCCCTCGAGAGTGATGATGATGACGACGAATAAACTTGCTAGAAACTTTCTCAGGACGATGAGAAGATACTGATGAATACATATATATATATATATACTAGTCTTTTTTACTGTAATGAAACGAGTCTGATTTAACAGAGAGAAGACATCTGTCATGTGCTCGCCCCCATACAATGTACCTCCAATTATCAATCAGGTTTAGATACATCGAATTTGTTCAGGAGTATAAGTTCAAAAAACGAATACATTGATTAATATAGACCTCACAGAGTTAAATAAATAAATAAGATTGAATACAATAGATTAATGGCTCTCAGCAGTACCCTCTGGGAATAATTCTTCCTTTAATGGAACACCCAATTCTTTTCTGACGGCCTCTAGTTCTTCCAAATATTGCTTGTATTGGTCTTCGGTTTCGACCTTGAATCTTAGGGCTTCAAAGACTCTAATAGCAGTTGGTAAATCATTGACTCTTCTGGCTGCTCTTAGGGCCTTCTCAAGCACAGCTGGGGCTGGGACCAAATCGTAAGAGAAACAGTTATTGAGCACTCTTTGGACTTCAAAAAGATCGTAAGCTTGATCAAACTCCTTTTCGAATCTGGCAGTAAATTCCTCAAAGGTTTCTTCATCGTGAGCCTCTGAATACTTTCTGATCTGTGCGAATTGGACACGTTGCATACGGGAAGTTAGGGCTCTGGAGGCCGGGGTGGCCGCAGTAAATAGCGTTCTGCGGACAGCTGGGGTTCTTAATAGCACTCTGGATAGCATAATATATGTGTGTTGTGTTGTATGTTTCGGGCTTGTCTCTCCCTGTGAATATTTATCTCTATGTTGTAACTGAATACTTTTATATATTTCATTCTGCTAGGCGGGCTTTTCGGTTCTCGGCGAATTCTCTACTGGCTGTGATTGGCTGGTTGAGTGTCACAACAAGAACAGGAAATAATCAGACGTGCAAGTGTCGAAGAGGTCGTTGTTGTCGTGGGCATTGATTGTGACAGAGGACCAAGGTATCTGGGACAGTGTTGTCTCTACAAGTGCACGTCCTGTCCGCTCGAGAAGCTCACAAGCATGTAGAAGTTGAGGCCCGAGATGATAAGCCAGACAACGACCGCAGCGACTGTCGTGAAAAACCCATTGCTCATGTCCCTGTAGACTGGGGCCTCCTGGGTCACTATATCTTCTGTGTCTTGTGATCCTGAGACCCCAGGAGTCTCACTGAGGGACTGTAGTTCGATGTTTTCGTCGTCATCATCACTTTCAAGTAGTGCTGCCTCTTCACGGGTGCCCTTCTGTTGCGATAATAACAGGGATGGCTCGTTGCTGTGTTGACAATTGTTGTGGTGGTTCACTTGCACGCTCATAATGTTTTTGCTGCTTGTGAAGTATAGTAATGGTGCTGATACAAACGGTAACAGCAATGAAAGCACGACTTGTGACGCATTCAGAGCACCTGAAAGCCCGTTACGACCAGCGACGAGCACCAAGATCAGACATGGCGTGATGGCAACTGCTCTTGTCGCCGAACGTCTTAATGCTGGCGCAATGGTCCAGTTAAGGAATCCCTCACTGACAATTTGACCACTTAGTGTACATACAATACCTGCACTTTGACCAGAAAACAGTAAGGCAAGCACAAAGACTGTACCAGCACCCTTAGATAATGTAGAGCAAAGTAAATTGTAAATTGAAAACAGATCTGCCTCCTCAGGGTTTTGTGTTGTGCCATATAAAGTAGCACCACTAACGATTAATATGGCACAGTTGACAAACAGAGCAACAGTGAACAGAGAGATAAGCAATTCGGCCATAGTATAATGTAGTGTCTCATTGATGGCCTCAAATGATGGTTTATAATTATCATGATTATTATCAACGTCCTGTTCATCGGGCTTGTAATAACCCTTCCGGATATCGTAGTCTCTGAGTCTTGGTTGAACAACCCCAGACCCCAAATACAGAGAGTGAGGCATCACTGTCGCACCAAGGATAGCCAACGACAGGTATAAGCCATCTCCCTCAAAGACAGCCTTACTTGGAAGAAACCCAGCAAAGATATCTCTTGCTGGACCCAAATCGGAATAGAACAACTCGACGGTGAAACAAACCACAGTCAGGACAACCAGAAGCGAGACAAAGGCCTCAAAGTACCTAATTAGCTTCATTGATCCACCGGGACGGTATGCCATCAGCACAATGAGAACATCCACCACTGTCAAAACGACACCTAACGCTAGGGGAATCCCAAAAAGGATGTTAAGGGATATGGCAGTACCGACAACTTCAGCCAAGTCTGTAGCTATAATAGCTATTTCAGCAAGAATATACAGGGTGATATTAAGGCCAAAGGGAAGATGTTTCTTACAGTTTTGAGCCAGATCAAGCCCTGTGACTGCGCCGAGCCTCGCACATAGACATTGCCAAAAGGCAGCCATAAAGTTCGACACCAGGATACTGAATAGCAACTTGTAACGATGTGCAGACCCAGCAGCGACTGCTGTGGAGTAATTACCTGGGTCCATATAGGAAACCGAGACCATAAGTCCAGGTCCGATGAACCGAGAGTACTTTCGTAGAATAAATAGCAGACGGTGGGGTAATGTGTGTATTGGCATGCTGATACGACTGTCCCCAGAGTGTTCTGAAGGTAGGATTGGCTCAGTCATGTCCATTTAATCGAATATTGTCTGTCTCTTGATCATGACTGGTAGTCACAACAAAACAATCAAAAAAAAATCTGATTTTTTTTCTGAGGCTACACGTAGAATATAATGTATTACATGATATTTATGGGGCTATTTATAAGGGTTATCTATAGGAAAGTGTATATATGGAGGCTTTAAAGGGCACCTGTGATGCTCTCTACAACTGGTCTGATGATATCCTTTTTGTTTGGTACCATGTGGCCACCTGGATGGGTGAATACGCTGATTTGTTCTTCTGGAATACCAGCATTTTTGTAGAGGTCGATCAGGTATTGACTTCTAACACCTGGAACTGCGTTGTCAGCTTCCCCGTAGATAAAGTTTAACTTGGTCTTGGTGTCCTTCTTTGGGGTAAAGCTGTCGACGAACTTTTCAGTGATACGTAATTCACCTGGATGGGCTGGGTCTGGTTCAGTGAAAGAATAACCACTGATGATCAGACTAACCTTGAACTCTGGATGTTCAGGGATCAATTCAGTGATCTTATTAGTAATGATTGTGGCTAAGGCAGCACCTTGAGAGAAACCAACGATACCATCGTATGGACCGTTGGTTTTGATAGCCTCGACAACAGTCTTGATACCTTCAGAGAGGTCCAATTCATGGGAGATCTCACTGTGGTAAAACCAGGCCTTGTTTACTTCGGCATCAAGAGTAGCTTGCCACTTCTCGGCATCCATCTCGAAAGGCAAATCCTTCTGAGCAAGAACAACTGGTGCGTCAATGTAGTCACATTGGACGTTAGCCTTCTTTAGCAATTTTCTAATACCGGAAGACTTCTCAGAGAAGACCTTACCATTTTGTAAGAAACCGTGCAGGAATAGTAATTTAGGAACTTGGGAAGCGGTCATTCTATGGTTTTATGGGGTTTCTTCTTATTACTACTGACTACTAAGAAGCTGCCAAGATTATTTTTTTTTTTGTTTAAATAATAATTTGAAAAATTTTCGGGTTGCATAATAATGTCAAAATTACGTAATTGGCTAGATATGAGGAAATTGCTAATGAGATTCTCGGATATTGGTATTGTTTACGTTACAGTTCTGCTGCAACGTGCTCTGTGTCTGTATTTTTTTTTGTTACAAAAGAATCATATAGTGCGTAAGGGCACTTGTATCTAAGATACGATCTGTACTTTTTGATGTAATACAATATATCTAGAATACAAGAAAAAAAAAGATGTGATGATGTTCAGATACATTTATCGATACTTCGCAATCTTGTGATTTCCTAATTCAGATTATTGGAATCTAATAGACAATAGTATGATTCTGGTGAGAGTCATGAAAAAAATAAAGATATTATACAATCTGGAATTTTAGATACAAATTAGGGAAAATTGGAAATGTATATAAAGAGTATCAAAGTAAACAGTAAATAAAAATACTATAGAAATTTTAAAAAGGTAAGCTGTGAGTAAAATATACCAGAGAGTCAGTTACGTAACAATTCCAGACTAAACAACAACTTTGAGCCACTGTCATTGATATCCACCTTGAAATTACCAGATTCCCGTTGATTCCTATACCACTGATATAGATCCTTCACTCCCTCTAGCGCTTCCAACTGATAATCTAGGAAGTTGTCTGTTAAAACATCAACCATCAAATCCTTTGTATTTGTTCCCAGGTGTTTAACTTTTTTAGCTAAAGACTGAAGAGCCCTTCTAGAGAAGTCTTTATCCACATTAGCAGATAGTTTTTGAACACCACATTGTGTTAGACACACATTGTATCTAAAATATTTTAATCCCGAGATGGGTACTTTCTCAAAGTTAAGTGAAACACAAGATCTGTCATTACCAGGTTCATAATGAAGTGCTTTTTTAAGTTGTTCAAGGTTCCAACCATGAACCATTTCCATTCCCTTCTCCAGCATAGAAAAGGTATGAGGATGCTCAATAGAGTGAGCATCAAACAACCCTTCAATAGTTTTTTGTTGCCCTTGGAGCCTTTCGAGACTCAAAAGTATTTGAAGAAGCGTTGAAGATACCCCAGCTAATGTGTTAAAAACACAGGATCCAATTTGAATGGGAGTTACTGGGGCACCACAATTGTAAAATAAACCAGTCATGATAACAACGTTCATTACCATGTTAACATTGAAATACGATTCTTCCCTTCTTAATAAGGATATCGAAGTTTCTGAAACGATTGAATTTGAAATAGATGAGTTCATTAATAGCGTAAATTAAAGAAGAGTTTGATGGGGATTCCTTTGTATACAGTAACATGATGAAAGAACAGTAGAAAAACGAAAAGTTACATGAAAAAATGTGAGAACTGTGGGTTGATATAATATCTTTTATACACTCCAAAATATAAATCAAGGTATTTGCTTAATGATTACTTTGTTTGCCAAAATACTCCGTTTCCCGTTTTTGATACCTTATTTTATCTTATTTACCTTGATTCCGAAGTACCTTTATCTAAAATTCTTTCATGTCAAATATACCCTTTTTTGCAACAATGGCGCACTTTAATAAAAAAATGCATGCTTAAGTTGGAAATACATCAACCATTGTGTTTAATATGGATATCTATATGAGATCACAGTTGTTGAATTTTCCTACGAAACCATCATAGTTGCCGCTCAAATTCTGACTAATATATTTCTTTCATTATATAATGACATGACTATGTTTCTATAAATGCGATTTAAACAAAGGTACTAAGGACTCTGTAACACTAATCATCCCATGCATATGGGGACTTGGATCTCAAATATGGACCATATTTTGTAAACAGGAATGGAACAGGAATCATTAACACGGTGATCATCGCTAATAAGAAACCTGTCCAATTGATGCCCATCCCTTTATACATTTGCAACCCAAACAATGGGAAGATACCACCCATGACACATCTAACAAATGAATTACATGCCATTCCTGAGGCAGCATACTTCCTATATGCATCTACAGTATAATTAAAGACCCCGACAAAAACGTAAAAGACACCTGAACCAAATACTGCACTACCAATTATTGGACCTATCCAGTGAACATTAGAGTAGCAAGTCCACGCAAAGATCATCAATCCAATCGGTGTTAGGAAAGCACCGTAGAATAATGGTTCAAATCTCATCTCTGGAGTACTGACACCACCGTTATCAGCTACTTTTCTCTCATATCGACTTTGGAAGATCACTGAGGTAAATGATGCAAGGATCATACCGACCATTAGGCCAATATAGGCACATGCGATTTCCATGACACCAAAATGATAAATTTTGTCAAAGATATATGGGAAACCAACAAAATATAAGTAAATAATAGCCAACTCAATACCCGTATAAAAACACAGCACACCCATCATGGGGTCTCTGAATAGCAGACCGAATGGTCTACTTGATGATAATATCATTGCACTAACAAGACTGGTCTCTTTTCTAGTGACCTCCAATGGTGCATAGTATCTGTCATCTCCACTTTCATTCCTTAATCTTTTGGCCTTCTTGATCAATAACATCGGTACATAGGTTTCTGGAATCGTGGCCACTATCAATACAAGACATACGCCACTTGCAATTAACATGGTGACAAAAGTCCACCTATAATCTGTTTTGTTGAATGCACCGGAAATAATTGGACCCAAAGAAGGTCCCAAGAATGCTGCTGTTGTGTAAATGGACATTGGCACTGTAATTTTATCCTTTGGGAATATATCAGAAATAGCACCACCAGCAACACTCAAGAAACTAGAACCAAAGAAACCCGAGAGAAATCTGCCAAACATGATACCTGTGACCGTCTTGGACCAAGTGGCTAGACATTGCCATACAATACTCAACCCCAGGGAAAATATAAAAGTGGCACGGCGACCATATAGTTCACTAATTGGGGATAAGAAAAGTGGACCAAACGCTAGACCAAAAACGTATAATGTTATGCCAAGTACACTTACCTCATGGGAGATATGAAACTTCTTCATAACATGAGGTGAGACGAAGGTCCAACACGAGGAGATCATAGTGATTACCATGGCTGCAAATGTGATCAATAATGAAATGTAATATTTGTGTACAATTGAAATATGACGGGAGATATCTTCTGGATCTGGTGATGAGTCTTCTGTGAACTTTACCTCGAAGGATATGTCAACGTCTTGCGTGGTAACTTTTGTCAACTGCTCTTCCATGTTTTTCGTAGAGATATCGTCACTTTGGGAGTCAATTAATGTTTCTTCCTTGTTCCTATGCTTCATCATTTTATCTACAAGCGTCATTCTTCTATATTGTTGTATTGTATTGAATGTTGCCTATATTGTTTATGCTTGCTCATCGCTTATATAATAAAATTTTCCAATGCGGCTTTCAAATTGCAATTATCTCCAGTAAGGAGATAAGAAAGACTCATCCCGGAAATAACGAGATAATGTGCAGTATAATCGGGAGAAGTTCCTGACGGAGTTAGAAATAATATTGGTCGTGATGCCAATATTGTATTGGTTTTGTAAATGTTTGTGTGTATCTTGCCTGCATTTCTATCCGATGTCGAAATATTATATCCGTTCCTTGTAGGCAAGAAAGTTCAGTCATAATGAATAGAAGGAATGTAGAAATATTGATGTATTGTCTGAGGACTTTATAGTACAAACAAACGCTTTTCGATGGTATTGCAAAGACGTTAGAAACCATTATATATATATATATATATATAAATTATTATTTTCAGGTTACCATGGGAGAGCACAAGAGGAATGGTAACCACCGACAAATCGTAATTTCCTCTGTGTGCAAGAATTTACGGCTAATCGAAGTGTATATATAATTGCCGGCTATGTAACTGAACTGGTAAACACACCGTTACTATGAAGAACATAAAACACAAGGACAGATTTTGATATACATCTTACAAATGTAACTTAAGAAATTTATTCCAAATATAAAATTGATAATTACAATGAATCCTGATTTTAATATTAAAAATATTGAACATGTTACTTGAGTTATGTCAATACTTCATTTGGTATACCTTTTCTGGCACACGAAATGCATGTCTACCACATATTGCGCTGATTTTGGCACATTTATGCATAATTGAATTAACCCTGGAATTCGTCTTTATTAATTACATATGGACATGTTAACTATTAAATTCTTGTTCACCAACCCTGTTAATCATTTAAATCTACTCTCAAGATCACGATACCCACTTTCAGATACCTTTAACACTATTTATTTTATCCAACAATGTTGGAAATTTTCTAAGGTTAATGACACATTTTTTTCGCCCATATGAAATTTTCGATAATGATGCATGTAAGGAAAATGAAAAATTTTCCTTTGGCACAAGGTCATTCTCTAAAGTCAAACAGAAACCTCACTCAATCATACCCACAATGTCTGATAAGCGTGTTGTATTACCAACCAATGTTACTCCAATTCACTATGAATTGGAATTTGAACCAGATTTCAAGACCTTCAAGTTCGAAGGTTTAACTAACATCGAACTAAAGGTTAACGATAAGACTTCCGATGTAATTACTTTAAACACTTTGGAAATCGAATACCACTCTGTCAAGATTGGGTCTAATGAAGCAACTGATATCAAGATTGATGAGACCAAACAAATGGTTGAATTCCACTTCCCAAAGGGTACTTTAGCTGCCTCTGAAACAGTCAAGCTAGAGATTAAGTTTACCGGTATCTTAAACGATCAAATGGCCGGTTTCTACAGAGCAAAGTACACAGACAAGGAAACTGGTGAAACTAGATACATGGCCACCACCCAAATGGAAGCTACTGATGCTAGAAGAGCTTTCCCATGTTTTGATGAACCAAACTTAAAGGCTACTTATGATATCACTTTAATCTCGACTCCAGAGTTAACCAACTTATCTAATATGGATGTACAAACGGAGACTGTTAAGGACGGTAAGAAGATCACAAAGTTTAACACTACTCCTAAGATGTCAACTTACTTAGTTGCCTTCATTGTTGCTGATTTAAGATATGTCGAATGTAACGAGTTCCGTATTCCAGTTAAGATTTATTCCACACCAGGTGACGAACAAAATGGTAAGTTTGCTGCTGATTTAACCGCTAGAACTTTAGCTTTTTTCGAAAAAACTTTTGGTATCGAATACCCATTACCAAAGATGGATATGGTTGCTGTCCATGAATTCTCCGCAGGTGCTATGGAAAACTGGGGTTTAGTCACTTACAGAGTCATTGACTTATTGCTAGATGAAAAGAACTCTTCATTGGACCGTATTCAAAGAGTCGCTGAGGTTGTTCAACATGAATTGGCTCACCAATGGTTCGGTAACTTGGTCACCATGGACTGGTGGGAAGGTTTATGGTTAAACGAAGGTTTTGCTACTTGGATGTCCTGGTATGCTTGTAACAGTTTCCAACCATCGTGGAAGGTCTGGGAACAATACGTTGCCGATAACTTACAAAGAGCGATTGGTTTAGATTCTTTAAGATCTTCTCACCCAATTGAAGTTCCAGTCAAGAATGCCGATGAAATTGGTCAAATTTTTGATGCTATCTCTTACTCTAAGGGTTCTTCTCTGTTGAGAATGATTTCCAAGTGGTTAGGTGAAGAAACCTTTATTAAAGGTGTTTCTGACTATTTAAAGAAGTTTAAGTATGGTAATGCCAAGACTGAAGATTTATGGGACGCTCTATCTAAGGCATCCGGTAAGGACGTTAAAGAAGTTATGAATATCTGGACTAAGATGGTCGGCTTCCCATTAGTCACTGTCATTGAAAATGGTAACATGATTACTTGTGTTCAAAACCGTTACTTAAGCACTGGTGATGCTCAACCAGAAGAAGATGAAACTATCTATCCAGTTTTCTTATCTATTAAAGACAAGAACGGTGTCGACAATACCATGGTTTTAGATGAAAAGATCAAGACCTTCACCTTAAAGGACAATGAATTCTACAAGGTCAATGCCGATCAAGCTGGTTTCTTTATTACTTTATATCCAAACAAGAGATGGGCTATTTTCGGTAAGCAAAGGGAGTTATTATCTGTCGAAGACCGTACTGGTTTAGTTGCTGAAGTCAAGAGTTTATCCTCTTCTGGTTACACTTCTACCAACAACTTCTTAAATTTAATCTCTGATTGGAAGGATGAAGACAATTTCGTTGTTTGGGAACAAATTACCAACAGTATTGCCTCTTTGCAAGCTGCTTGGATGTTTGAGGATGAAAAGACCAACGATGCCTTAGACAAGTTCACAAAGGATTTGATCTCAGAGAAGGTTCACTCTCTAGGTTGGACCTTCAATGAATCCGACTCTTATGACTTACAAAGATTAAAGGTTACTTTATTCCGTACCGCTTGTGCCTCTGGAGATGAAGCCGCCATCAAGGCTGCTTTAGAAATGTTTGAAAAATACGTTGCTAATGACAAGACTGTCATTCCAGCTTTAATCAAGGGTACTGTCTTCAATGTTGTCGCTAAGAAGGGTGGTATTGAGAATTACGATAAGTTATTCAACATTTATAGCAACCCAATTAACAATGATGAAAAGCTTGCTGCTTTAAGATCTCTAGGTTCTTTCAAGGATGCCAAGTTGATCGAAAGAACTTTAGGTTACTTATTAGACGGTACTATTCTAAACCAAGATATCTACACTCCAATGGCCGGTTTAAGAAACCACAAGGAAGGTACCGTTGCCCTATGGAGTTGGTTGCAAGCTAACTGGACTGAAGTTATCAAGAGATTACAACCAGGTTCCCCAATATTGGGTCACGTTTTAAACCTATGTATCTCTGGTTTCACTAATTTCTCCGACATTGATAGCGTTAACGAGTTCTTCGCTGATAAGAACACCAAGGGTTTTGACTCCAACCTTGCCCAAGCCTTAGACGCTGTCAAGACTAAGGCTGCCTGGGTTGGTAGAGATGCTGAAGAAGTCAAGAAGTACTTGGAAGAACATAAGTACATGTAATCTGTCCCAAGTCATCCTGTATAATGCCTTATAAATTAAGTAAAGTAAAATTTTCACTTCTGTTGCAAATCGGAAAATTATATAAATTCCGCATCGGCTTATATAACTCACTGATGGGCATATATTAGTTAATAACTGATTATATTTTATTCTCTAATGTGATATTTTAGAAAACAGTTAGCATTGACAATGACGGTTGATTTAAAATATATTGAGGAATATCTTTGTGATTTGGCCACGGAGAAGGTTGGTCCCATAATCAAGACTAAATCCGGTACACAACATGAATATGATTTAAAGACTGGTTTTCGGATGGTTGATATTGTCACTGAGATCGACAAGCAAGTTGAGAAATTAATCTGGGATTCCCTCAAGGTTGAGTTCCCAGATTTCAAATTTATTGGCGAGGAGAGTTACGTTAAGGGTATTACTAAGATTACTGAAGAGCCCACGTTTATTGTAGATCCAATTGATGGTACAACCAATTTCGTCCATGATTTTCCATTTAGTTGCACATCGATGGGTCTTACTGTTAACAAGGAACCAGTTGTTGGTGTCATATATAACCCACATTTGGATTTATTAATATCGGCTTCGAAGGGTAATGGCGTGAGAATTAACCGCAAGCCATTTGATTATGAATCTAAAATTGCCTCAATGGGTCCATTGGTATTGAATAGATCTGTGGTAGCTTTACAACCTGGTTCAGCTAGAGAGGGTCCAAATTTCAAGACAAAAATGCGAACATATGAAAATCTACTCTCTGCTGATGGTGGACTTATTCATGGCTTTAGGAATTTAGGTTCTTCCGCAATGACATTAGCTTATATTGCCATGGGTTATTTGGATAGTTATTGGGATGGTGGCTGTTATTCCTGGGATGTCTGTGCTGGTTGGTGTATCCTAAAGGAGACAGGTGGTAGAATTGTCGGTGCCAATGAAGGTGATTGGAATATTGAGGTTGATAATAGGGCATACTTGGTTGTTAGAGGGTCAACGGATCAGACAAGGGAGGATCAAAAGAAGTACATCGAAGACTTTTGGTCTCACGTTGAAGGTACACTAAGTTATGATTGAGGAGCTTGAATTGAACTTTTTTATAAAAATATAACGATAGAATGAATAATAAGGTAGATATATGAGTGAGTAAAAGGCAAAATTTAAAAATATGCATGCAATCATTTGTATAGATAAAGACACCCATCTTGACCCCAAAGACCAAAAACACCAACCATTGGCATCCAACCCTCACCACCAGCTAAGGAATCACTTATCTTACCAGCACAAGTTAATCTGTCCTCATCGAATGGCCTACCGATTGTAAATCCACGTATACATAACATACCTTGCCTCTTTTCAATATGCAAATTTTCATTACCTTCTGTTTCAATTAGTTTCCCCTCTAATGAGGTAGTCATGGAACCCATACATGAAACGTTTTTATCCACAGAAGCTGGTAAAATTCTATAATCATAGAAATTTGTTAGAGTGACTGGTCCCATTACAATATAAGGGCAATACAATTCAACAACGATTCTTGCACCACAAATTGCTCTCATTTGATTTAGTCGGATAGTCGTTATTTTACTTGTCAATTGAGGGTTGCCATGCTTTGGTATCTTGCCATCAAAAGCTAAAACACGATCATTCCTTAGCGGTGATTCTGCCGTATAAATACAACGCACAGAATCTAAGAGTGTGGCTTGACCCCATTTGGTAAACACACCTTCACTGAGAAGAACTGTCGAACATGTTGTTCTGAAATTTTGAATTACTGAGTTCGGAATGAGACACTTGATCTTCTTGTCAAATAATTTAGATAGACAATTCATGCTAATCATTAAAAGAGTTGTACTATTCAATTCCTCAACAGAGAGCTTGTTTTCATCAATGAATTTAACTGAACCACCATGTAACAGTACTGAAAGAATCTTGCACCAAATCTGTAAGTTAAAGTTTGCATCCAAATGAGTCTCAGCGACTGCCGTAATAATATCCTTTGAGGTAAGTTCATGAGCAACAGGGAAACTCTTAATAAATGCAGACATTGCACTTACTAAATTCAATTGGTTGAATGTAGTTGTTGTATTCCATGGGGATGTAATATGTAAAAATGGTTTCAAATCATCGGAGTTATCTGCAGGTGGCAAATATTCAAAGGTAGAGTCCTCAGTAAACCCACTTATAATCTCATCCCATGTCTTGACATTGTCACAATTAATTGGTTTGGATTCCTTAGTGTCACAAACGACTATTAATTTGTACCAATCCATGCTGTTATTCAACATCTTAAAGGATCTCCAGGAATCGATAACCAGGAGGTCCAGAAATTCATTTCTTTGACGTGGCACTGACGACAGATAATGGGGTACAACTTTACTATCCTTGACCTGGATTGAACAAATCATACAGGCAATGCTGAACACAAACCCTTCGAGACTCGAGCAGGAGATTGTGATCCCGATATCTCTCAAAGTTAGGTCCTTTGAAAGAAGCTCATTTACTAGATGCTTTACCATTCCATTAATCTCGGTCAAAGTAACTTTTTCACCATTGTTAAAGGTAATATAGTTACTGTTTTGAGTTTCCATGATAGCATTCCACACATCCATGATGTTCCCATTTCTGATCTTATAACCCAAAGATAAGCCCAATCCAGTGGTCAACGGGAACCCACTGGGTACGAGAAAATTTCTATAAAGTGCCGTCTCGTTCTTCTTACGGACCACAGTGATGTTAGATTGCTCTAGCAGCGCAACATCTGAGAGATCCCTCTTGTACTCGAGGATAACATGCGAGAGCAACCAATTTGACCCTAAAACAACCAACAATACCGCCACTACCAACTTAAACCAAAATACAGTATCCATTGCACACCAATTGTCTCTTTTTGAGATTTCCTCCTCAATGAACGCATTTCTAAATATCCAATTTATAATATATATATATTTCAAATTATGACCGATATATCAAGTTGCATAAACGAGCCAAACGAACCAAACGAGACACACATCCAGTGAAGAATAACACAGACTACCATATACCACGGAACAATTGACACCATCAACACCATCTACACCACTGAACACCAGTCAAACTCGAGTTTGGCTACTCTTAATTGAACGCAAAATCACTTTAAACGAGGTGCAAATTTTTCCAATATCAAATGGAAAATATCAAAATTTAATTTATTTCTTAGTGATGAGCTGAACAGATTAGCAAAAGTGCAAAGGGAAGCAAGCAAGATGGCCAAGGATATAGAGATTTCAAGTGCAGAATCAGCATTTATACTGGAGGCACTCAGACAGAACTATAGACTGGACGGGAGGGCCTTTGAGCAATTCCGTGATGTGAAGATTACATTTGGTGACGAATATGGTGATGTGCTGGTGGAGATGGGGAAGACAAAGGTTCATTGTAGAATCAGTGCACAGATTGCTACTCCGTACGAGGATAGACCATTTGAAGGTCTATTTTTGATATCTACAGAGAGCACACCTATGGCAGGGCCTCAGTTTGAGAATGGGAACAACACTGGAGAGGATGAGGTGCTGATTTCGAGAATCATAGAGAAAGCCGTGAGAAGATCCGGTGCCTTGGATGTAGAGGGTTTGTGTATTGTTGCTGGTAGTAAATGTTGGGCCGTGAGAGCCAACGTACATTTCCTGAATTGCGATGGTGGGTTTGTCGACGCCTCATGTATTGCAGTCATGGCTGGACTAATGCATTTCAAGAAACCAGATATTACTGTCCATGGCGAGAAGATTATTGTTCATCCAATTGAGGAGAGAGAACCTGTCGGATTGGGTATCTTGCATATACCGATCTGTGTCACGTTCTCCTTTTTCAATCCACAAGATACTGAGGAGAATATCAAGGGTGCCAATAACTCAGAGATATCGATTATTGATGCTACGTTGAAGGAAGAATTACTGAGAGACGGTGTGCTGACGGTTACTCTAAATAAGAACAGAGAGGTTGTGCAAGTGTCCAAAGCGGGTGGTCTGCCAATGGACGCTCTAACCCTAATGGAATGTTGTCACAAGGCATACGATATTACAGAGAAAATAACAGACCAAATCGTGGACTTGATTAAGGAGGATTCCAAGAAGAGAGAGAAGTATTCAGCGCTACTGAGTTCAGAGAATGCTCGTGACGCCATGTAAAAGTCCCTCCAATATCAACAACCCATAAGCATATAGATCTATAATTAGAATGAATTTATTAATAGTCTGATGAAACTCTGCAGTTGGAAATCAATGCAAATATTTAGAAATAATGGGTCTGTGCCAAGGCTTGTTTCCTTCTTATAGCCGGAGCACTTATCTCCGGAAGGCCACGTCTTATCAAATTGACGACCAGGCATGAATATACTCACCTTTTAGTGTACTTACAGTAACTAAAAGAGTACTGTCATAAACCAGAAACAAACACGCTTACTGCATTAGTGAGTAAGCTAATTTCTTCACATGCACGTGAGTCTATTGTCTTTAATTTGTCCAATTTTAATCACTCACTGCCAGTTCGTTGCTTATTGACACATGCAGGTGTTCCACTGCAATCGTTACCAATCTAACACAAATCCATCTGGAATCAAATTCTGTCTGACTGACACTTTCCTGATTATTAATATGCACAAGTGGAAAATTATTTGCGTTCTGTCAGAAGTTTATCATATAAAAAGCCGTGAAATTTTATTTTTAATTTCTGGGGAAGTAACCTCGAGATACAGACACAAACACATCAAAGCAAATTATTAAATGTCTACCCACGAGCTAACCACAGACGTCTGTTTATTTGACTTGGACGGCACTATTGTAAAGACCACTGAGGCTGCGGAGAAAGCCTGGAGAAAACTATGTTCCCAATATAACGTAGACCCTGAGGAACTGTTTAAGGTTTCACATGGCTCCAGAACTGAAGAGATGCTAAAGAGATTCTTCCCTGAAGTGGATAACACCGATAACGCTGGTGTACTTATGTTGGAGAAGGATATGGCGGACAACTATCTAGAAACTGTCTCACTAATCCCAGGTGCCAAGGCTCTATTGTTAGCCCTGGATAAGGATACTGAGACCCATGCTAACTTTAAAGATGATCTAAAGAAAAGAAAATGGGCCATTGTTACATCTGGTTCACCTTACTTGGCATTTTCTTGGTTCAAGACCATTCTTGCTGACGTCGGTAAGCCAGATGTGTTTATCACTGCCTTTGACGTTAAAGTCGGTAAGCCAGATCCAACTGGGTATGCTACTGCTCGTGATACTTTGGCTAAGGAATGGAGTTACTCTGGAGATGTCAAGAGTGTTGTCTTTGAAGATGCGCCAGTTGGTGTCCTTGCTGGTAAGAGAATGGGTGCCGTCACCATAGGTATTACTTCCTCTTACCCAAAGGAGATTTTATTCGAAGCTGGTGCTGATTACGTTGTTGAGGATTTGACTCAAGTCACCGTATCAAAGAACACAGAGAAGGGTAGAATCACGTTAGAGATTAAGAACCCATTATCTAGAAATTGATCTTGCTAATGGAAGATAAAAATAAAATATATTATAATGAAAATAACATATGTATGATTTTATATAACTAATGAATGAATATAAATTATTCTTGGTAAGATAGCAAAAAAAGATAATTTTTTATATTTTTGTATATACATATGGGTTGAATGGATGTCAACATCTCTTTACCAGACATCTTCTTGGTATTTACCTGATGTCTTGAACATCTTTACCATATCTGTTGCCTCTTCAATTGAAATATCCATACCACGAGACATGATTCCAATAATTGTCGAATGGACATCTTGAGCCATCCCCTTAGCGTCACCACAAACGTAGATAAAGGCACCTTGTTTCAATAACTCGATGATTTGATCTTCCTGATCCTTTAACAAATTTTGGACGTAAACCTTCTTCTGATCAGGCATACGAGAGTAAGCGACAAACATTTGCAAATTATTATCCATAACCTTTGAGTACTCTGGCCATTCATTCTTGTAAAGAAAATCGTTATCGTCTCTACACCCGTAGAATAATAGGTGCTTACCGACTTGAATCTTATTTCTGTCAGATTGTAACTCTATGGATTTGACCCTTTCACGAATAAACCCACGGAATGGCGCAACACCTGTGCCGGGTCCGATCATGATCACTGGTGTAACCGGGTTTGTAGGCAATTTAAAAGTCGACCGACGCACATGGATAGGCAATTTGAACGTCTCAAATAAATTACGGGGACCTCTAAGATCGAAATGGATGTCCCTGGATGTTGCTAATTTGTTTTGAGTCAACTGAATGTCTCTTAACAGGTTTGTTGTGACACCATAGACTCTCTTATCATTGATTGGAGTGTTTTCAACGATAGCAGTGATATGGATAGTTTGCTTTTCAGAGGTTGAGGAAGATGAAATAGAATAGTAACGTGGCTTTAAGGATGGAACTGTTTCCACAAGGAACTCAAAGGGGACAGATTTCCATGGTTCACCATGAGATAAATACAACATTGCATCGGAGATGTTAAAATATTTAGATGTTATTTCAACATGAAATTGATCTTTATCCTTTGACAAACTGGTCAATCTTTCCTTGATTTCATCGTTTGGAGCAAATTGAATCAGTAGACTGAAAAATTCTCTTGAGATGGGACCTGTGATTTCTAAGTAATGTCTCACAGCGGCACTAACCGTTGTTGGTGTAGTAAATGGTAACTCCACAGTGGGGTCCCTTGGAACCAAGTTAAAGATTTCGTCGCCATCCAAGTTGAAAGTTGTCAAGAACGAAACTACAGATTCATCACTGTTAGAGGGCCAAACAGCTAAATGATCACCTGTGGAGTACTTTAGATTTGATCCTGAAATATCAAACTCTGCATGTATACAGTTACGACCAGCTTTGTCACTGAACAATTCTTTAGAACTGACAATTGGTGCCACATAAGGGAAAGAAGAATCAAATGGTCCAACTTGAACGCCAAGTTCTTTATTAACTAGTAATTTGTGACTAGGCAAATACTGCACGCAAGGTTCACCCAGAGAGATAGTATCCATCTTTGGTGCAACAAGTTGATCGTAATTGAAAGTTGGTTCAAAGACTTGTTCATGCTCTTGCAGACTCAAAGCCTCTTGAATATCATCCAATGCAGTTTCCTTCCAGGACATGTAGTCCTCATCTGTCGTAGCAGCACCATCATCTGCCTCACCAAATTTACCGACAATAGTAGCACCGTTCTCTAACATGAACTTCTTAGTCTTTTTAGCAGCTCCGTTATAAAACTCATACGTTGAATTACCTAAACCAAACAGCGTGAACCTCACGTTGCTCAAAGATTTATCAGAGGGTTCCAATGCCGTCAAAAACTCCTCAAAAGGTACAGCTGGGTCTGGAAAGTCCCCCTCCCCGTAGGTACTCATGAAGATACTAATAATGACATTGCCGTCCAATTGATTGATTGAATCCCATTCGAAATGCTCGATATCGCCACAGAGAACATCTAGCGAAAACTTAGCAGCAAGCTCCCTAGCAAATTTCCTAGCATATTCCTCAGCTGTACCTGTCTGAGACCCATATATGACCAAATAGTCCTTGTGGTTGTTCTCTAGCACATCCTTGATGTCCTTTGAATCCCCAGTGGTAAACCCCGTAAGATCCTCCTGAGGCACAAAACGAGCCCTGTTAAAGTAAACTATCATGGCCAGGGCAAAGGCCACGAGAATAATGACATCCGTGGAATCCATTGTGTTGTTGCGTTGAAGTATCACAAATATCGATTTTGTTTTCCTATTTGTATTTCATGTATTTTATAATGAAATTTGCACCTTCTTCGAGATGAAATTTAACTGATTATCGAATCAGAGTACAAAGAGGACAAAATGCCCAGAACAGCGTAAGTATAAGTGGTTAAAGACGTGCAATGCGTGATACTAACACCATGTAGAGTTATATTCGTGGAACGAACGACACCGGATACTCTTTTATCTTTCAAGGATGCAATATCGAGTGCAGTGCTGGCCGTTGAAGAGAATTGGACGTTAGAGTTCAAAACTTACAGGACCCAAATCAAGAACTACGCTCAGGGGAAACTAATGTATAGTGTACGGTTTTCTCACCATGGAGACACGAGCGTAGTCATCAAGGATGGGATGGGAGTGCTTCTGGGAGCCTCTGGAGAGGATCCTGCATTGGGTCCTCTCATTGAGAACCAATGCAGCTCGGGGTTCCCTGAGCCCCTGGATACAGTGATTGCTAACAAGCTAAGCAATATGTGGGAACCTCGTCAGATCTTAAAGGGAGAGGCTGGTGAGACATTCAGGACCTTAGACGCTACAATCAGGGCTGTCAATCTCTTCTCATCGACAGGATTCAAGGGTCTCGTAGTCGAAGTGGAAGATTTGAGTGAGGCCACAACAAAAGAACAATTCAAGGGCAAGATCGATACTGTGACAGAGTTGCTCCAGGGGATAGGCATCTCTGGAGCACAAACGTCGCTGGATACGCTCCAGGACACACCCAGCGGTGGTAGAGAGTATCTCTGTGATTTGGCCCACCAGTATGTGCGGGTTCTGCAATGATTTACGGCTATATCTGCTTAGAAATCAATGCTCTTGACGATATACACATGCATTATATAATCTTTATCTGTGCTGCAAGTTTTTCAAAAAAAGCAGCACTTTATTTAAGAGCAACATTTGAAATAATTGTACAGTTGTAATACTGACAAAACACATCACAAACAGAACAAAGAAAAACAGATATGGTATGTATTATATGCTTTTTAGTTACAATTAACATATTACTAACGCTGTATAGTCCCAAAACGGTATTGCCACTCTTCTAAAGGCAGAGAAGGAGGCCCATGAGATTGTCTCTCAAGCCAGAAAGTACAGACAAGACAAGCTAAAGCAAGCCAAGTTGGATGCTGCTGCTGAGATCGACGCATACAAGACCCGCAAGGCCCAAGAACTAAGCGAGTTTGAATCTGCCAACGTTGGTAACGTCGCTGAGTTGCAAGCTGCTGCTGACAAAGACATTCAACCTGAATTACAGGACATCAAGAAGATTGCTGCCTCTAAGAAGGACACCGTCATCAAGATGCTCATCGAGGCTGTCACCAAGCCTATCCCTGAGATGCACGTCAACGCTGTCTGATTCTGCGTCATCCATAAATTTATATATATACCTTTATTATTATTATACAATCAATCGATATCTCCAGAGCGAATTTCAAATTAAACGAAGCTGAAAGTTTCGATTTATTATAAAAGCAGAGTACATAATCGACAAATTGGCAACACGTAAGTAGAGATATGTCCCAGATATACCTCTCCAAAGAGATGTTGAAGCTTCTAAACAACACCGTTCACGACCACATCGCCAACTGGATCGCTAACAACAGACACAGACTCGCAGACCATCCCATGATCATGGATACGGTGAACGAGAACGCCACGATAGTGGCCTTATGCACCGTCGGTGCCTCTTTTTTTACAATTTATGTGTTCTATAAGTTATTATCCCAGGTTGGATCCCAATTGGAGATTCCAAAGTCCGCTAGGGTTGCCATTGCTGTCCCAGACGCCGCTTCTCCCAACTGGAAGTCCAAGAGACGTCTTCTAAACCCTTCAATTAGGGATCCTGACGATTCTACCGTGATCCAGGCTTACTGTCCTGCCACAGGTCAATTGCTTGGTACATATCATTCCATGACTGTCCCAGAGATCGACTCTATGATCGACAGGGCAGAGTTAGCTCAAAAGGAATTCTCTGGAGCCTCTATATCCCGTCGTTTAAGAATTCTAGCCACATTAAGAGACTATATCCTTGCTAATCAGGACCTTATTGCCCGTGTCGCCTGTAGGGACTCTGGTAAGACAATGCTAGATGCCTCTATGGGTGAGATTCTTGTCACTTTAGAGAAATTAAACTGGACTTTGACTCATGGTCCACGTACGCTTCAACCATCACGTCGTGTTGGTCCCACCAATTGGTTTATGAAATGGTACAAAGGTGCTGAAGTTAGGTACGAACCACTAGGTGTTGTCTCATCAATTGTCTCCTGGAATTACCCGTTCCATAACTTAATGGGTCCTATTATTGCTGCTTTATTCACTGGGAACGCTATTGTTGTGAAATGTTCCGAGCAAGTGGTCTGGTCCTCTGAATTCTTTGCGGAACTCATGAGGGAATGTTTAAGGGCCTGTGGTGAGAACGAGGACCTTGTTCAATTATGTTATTGTTTTCCACCAACTGCCACGGATAATGCAGCTAATCATTTCACGGAACACTCTGGATTGAAACATATTACTTTCATTGGAAGTCAACCAATTGCTCATCATATCCTCAAATGTGCTGCTGTCTCTCTAACACCTGTTGTCGTTGAATTAGGTGGGAAGGATGCGTTTATCGTACTAGACAGTCAAAAGAATTTAAAGGCATTGTCTTCTATTATTATGAGAGGTACGTTTCAATCCGCTGGTCAAAATTGCATTGGTATCGAGAAGGTTATTGTATCTCAGAACAATTATGACGAGTTGGTCAGTATCCTAGAGGAGAGACTTCGTGGAACTCCCTTAAGATTGGGTTCAGACATAGATCAATTGGATGGCGTCGATATGGGTGCAATGATCTCCGACAATAGATTTAATGAATTAGAAGATCTAGTGAAGGATGCTGTAGCAAAGGGTGCTAGAATCCTTGCTGGTGGTTCGAGATTCATTCATCCAACTTACCCTCAGGGCCATTACTTCCAACCCACTTTACTCGTGGATGTCACTAAGGATATGAAGATTGCTCAAAATGAGGTCTTTGGTCCTGTCCTAGTGATTATGAAGGCAAGGGACACAGAAGAATGTATTGATTTGGCAAATTCGGCTCCATTTGGTCTTGGTGGCTCTGTTTTTGGTGCTAACTTCGAGGAATGTAATTATGTTGCTAACAAGTTGAAGACAGGTAATGTTGCCATTAACGATTTTGCAACCTTTTATGTTTGTCAATTACCTTTTGGTGGTATCAACGGATCTGGGTATGGTAAATTTGGTGGTGAGGAAGGGTTATTAGGTCTTTGTAATGCAAAGAGTATTTGTTTTGATACTTTACCTTTTATTTCAACACAGATTCCTCCACCTTTAGATTATCCAATCGATAATACTAACCACAAGGCCTGGAATTTTGTTAAGGCATTTATTACAGGTGCCTATACACCCTCCCTATGGCAAAGAATTAAATCATTAGTCTCCTTAGCTAAGCAGGCTTAATTTTAGAAATGTTTTGATATTTTTTAAGTTTATATTTACAATATATACATGTACATATGACAGAATGTTCTTCAACTTGTCTTGTTCATAAAAAAGGCTTCTCAAACCACAATTAATTATTCATAATATTCTTCTCAACCTGTTTAAATTGATCTTGTAACTTATTGGCATAGTCCTTATGTAGGGTCTCTATATCCTTCATCACTTTTGTAACATCGTTACCCTTCTTAAACCCTTTCAACTTGTTCAAGATATCTCTTCGGATAAACCCTAACGAATACTTAAAACTTGACGATACCTTAAACTCCTCGAAGATTTTTTTTAAATCCTTAATCAATTCCATTCGGGACTCCCTAGTTGGTGGAGGTAATGAAATCTTTAACTGTTGGTCATTGTTAGGTACTCTCTCGGGGGTCAAATTCAATCCTGCACCCAAGATCAAACTGACAACATTCTTAGTCTCTCTGGGGTCAAACACGGTCACTAACAATGCATTCTTTCCTCGTAATGAAGTAGTTGCAATATCCGTGAATGGTGACCCATTAGCCAATTTTAATTCGTTGAAAATATTCGGATTAACTTTACCTTGTTTGGCTTCATTCAGTCTCTTCTGATGAAGTTCTAGAGTATGAGAAAATCTATCTGTGGCCTCCTTTAAATAAGATTTGATATCGACTTCGATGGTTGGTTCCTCAGTCTCCGTGGCCTTAGAGCTTCCTTTGGAAGGTTTTTTCTTTAGTAATGAGGTGGTCGAGTGAATATAACGGGTAGTGGACCTGGCGTTAGTAGTGAATAGTCTTAACATCGCTGTATATCTGTCTGTATCTTTAGAACTTGCTTTCAAAACATAAAATTGTTTGAATATGAAATGTCCGTAAAAATGTTGACAGATATATTTGAATATAGAAATTAAACAATTTTGAATATAGAAATTATGAATCGTAATTAGATGGATACTTGTATCCAGTCAAGTCGTAAAAATTCTCCTTGATATTTCTAACAGTGACAAACCTATTGAGAATATTCCCGGAACCTGATTTATCGTTAGTACCACTCATTCTGGCACCACCGAACCATTGTTGTCCAACAACAGCACCAGTGCACTTGTCGTTGATGTAAAAGTTCCCAGCTGCATATCTTAACAACTCCGATGCAGTGTCGATAGCCTTGCGGTCCTTTGCAAACACCGCACCAGTGAGACCATAAGTAGTTGTCTCATCGATCGTGTTACAGATACTCTCAAACTCAGCATCTGGGTACTCGTACACCGTTAGAATTGGTCCAAAGAATTCTGTCTTCATGAACTTATGCATGGGGTCCTTACACTTGATGATCGTTGGGTGGATAAAGTATCCATGGGAGTCATCGTACTGACCCCCATATAAAATCTCCAGATTTGGATCACTCTTGGCCTCCTCAATGACTCCGACTAACTTCTTGTAACTGTTTGCGTGGATGACTGGACCGATGAATCCATGAAGGTCACCACCGCTGATAGGTCCAGCAGCGACGTTTACTGGGGTGCATTTGGCCCCGTCTTCAGAGAGGATTCCCACCATGTCCTTGAGGAAGGACTCAGAAAGGCTTGAAGGCAAGTATAATCTAGAACATGCTGAACATTTCTGACCCTGATATTCAAATGAAGCTCTGATGGTATTGAAGACAGCGTTTGGAACATTGGCTGATGGGTGAATCAAATGGAAGTTCTTCCCACCTGTTTCGCCAACGATACGTGGATAGTCCCTGTAGAGACCGTTTGTTAAATTGGATTGGATCTTACCGTATAATTGTTTGAAGACGGCGGTCGAACCCGTGTAGTGCAAAGCAGCAAAGTTTTTATCCTTCAGCAAAGTGTCTGTGACGAGGACTGGATCACCTGGTATGAAGTTGATGACACCTGCAGGTAAGCCAGCTTCCTCTAAAACGGTATACAAGAGGTAGTTACTCAAAGTAGCATATTGAGATGGTTTCCAAAGGACCGTGTTCCCCATTAATGCAGGGGCAGCGACTAAATTACCAGCGATTGCAGTAAAATTGAAAGGTGATACCGCATAGGTGAACCCTTCTAAGGGTCTGTACTCTGCTGTGTTCCAGTTTCCTGGAGCCGTATGAGATGGTTGGGCATTGTACAACTGCGAGGCATAATGGACGTTAAACCGTAGAAAGTCGCTAAGTTCTGCGATACAGTCGATTTCAGCCTGGTATACGTTTTTCCCTTGTCCCAACATACAGGCAGCTAGCATATCGTGACGGTAAGTCGTTGAGATCAAGTCTGCAGCCTTTAAGAAGATAGCAGCTCTATCATAGAAAGGTAACGCGGCCCAATCCTTCTTTACCTTATTTGAAGTCTGGATTGCAAGCTCTAGGTCCTTCTCGTTGGCTTGGGAGATATTGGCTAAGATCTGAGAGGTATTCGAAGGGTTTAATTGTTGGATGGCAGCTGTATCGTGCTTGGAGTTGTGGTAAATACGCTTCCCGTCAATCACTAAGGGGATGTCTAGACTCTTGTTGTTAAATTTCAGTAAAGAAGCCCTTAATAAGTCCCAATCCTTGGAGTCCTTAGCTCCAAATGGCTTAATGGGTTCGTTTACTAGGTTTGGAGGTGGGGAGATGGTTCCCAAGTGCGACATGGCTCTGTGAGTGATTCTTGTGGTGGCAGCCAATGGTCTGGCAGAGTATCTAAGCATTTTGCGATGATTTACAGTGTTTTATAGGGGATAATTGTACAAAAGGGGAGGGTGTTTTGAAGTTTTGTTAAGGGTGATTTCTTTATTTATTTGTGTTTTATATATATGCGATTGAAATATTTATGTTGCGGGGATCGCATTCCGAGATTCGCAGAGAGTCTTAATCGGAAAGAGTGAGTAATATTGTGCTATTATCTATTCTTATATGTTGTGAAATGTTGTTGCGGGTGACAATATACTGTGTTGCGGGTATTATTGACTCTGTCTGTGTATGTGTCTGTCTGGCATGGTTTCTGACGTTTTGAATAATATTATAACAATATATTTTATTATTTGTGCTTCACTCTATATTATCTAATTGTAGATTTGGATAAGAGAGTAATTTCTGATTGTCCTGGTTCTGGAAATGTGACTAGGACCTTGTGAATTGTAAATTGTATTATATTGGATCGTATTATGTATCTGTGTCACTATGTATCCGTGTGAGTGCATTCGATTGAGGTATGTATGATTGAAGTAAGTCTGGTTGTTGATGCACCTGTGATTGAGCATTGCCGTAATATGACCTGGCCCTAAGGAATCCCAATACAAAATTGGAACAGAATAACCAACTTAGGGACAAACATACCAGTATGACCACAGTTCTCCATCCAATTGGTTGCACAAAGGCCTCTATCAATTTGCCAAACAGATTCATCATCAAGACACTTTTACCACTAAACATCAATGAATTGTCCCTCTCCATACAAAGTTTCCAATTGTGACACTCCTGAGCCAATGCTGGTAATCTGTAGTTTGTGGCACACTGATTGATCATGTACTGTTGAGCACATCTCGTCGATTCGTTCTCCAAATTCGTTCGAGACATATACCATATCGAATTTAAATCTGATTTAACTACCTTCGCAATGTACAATACCACAATCGACACAGTGACGGAGTTTAGTACCAATTGTAAATAGGATGTAGCATTGTACCAGGCCCTGGACACAGGTAAGGAATCTGAGGACCACGGTTGTGGTAGGGCCTGTGGTGAACCACTAGAGTCACTAGCGTAGTAGTTGTTATTATTGTTTATGGAGACATGAATAGGCTGTGTTTGCGATCTAGACCGTAATTCGTCCTTCAACAATCGCAAGGAAGTATGTGGATCCTCAGTCTTTGTTGCTGCCGCTACACCAAGTGCAGTCGGCGACAAAAGGTCCTTTATCGTTGTTTTATTCTGTTGTTTATCGTCTTCTACTTCTTCTTCTTCTTCTTCTTCTTCTTCTTTCACATCTTGCTTCTTCTTCTCCTTCTCTGCTTCTTGTGGTTCCTCGATTATATCTGGCATAATCTCGACACTTTCCATGTCGATATCCATATCTTCCACATGCACACTCTGGCCCAGTGGCGAAGGATTCACCGGGAAGTGAGGCATGAACCTGTTTAGCACCTCCTTTGGCAGACTCTGAGACTCATATTGCTGCTGTTGTAGCATTGGCTCAGGCCCTTGCGCTGGCTCCTGTAAGACATCCGAAAGGGAGAGACCCATCATCAGTGGAACCGTCTCTTCATCCTGTTCCCCAGTCGTATCCCTGATAGAGAGACTGCTGAACGCTTCCATTACTGTCCTTTTACAGATTATACCAATTTACTTGGCAGATTACCAAATTAATCACAAGAAACAATTTGAAAAATTATCAACAAAGATAACGTAAGACAACAACAAAGGAATCACAAACAAGAGCTAGGGATAAAATACACACAGAAAACCCCTCAGAAGATCCCTGGAATTCCCTGAGATCCCTGGAATCACAACAAGCGTTGCAACAAATATCGTTCCAACAACATCAACATCAACATCAACTCTGCGGCATTTTTTGTATCAGAATGCTGTCTCTTATTAACTCCCCGCTACGTAAATCATTCCATACAGGAACACACACACGAAACTCTATGGCAAGAAACTTTCTCAATGATAGACTTCTCTCTGGTTGTATCTACAGCAAGCGTAGAGACGTGTCCACTAATTCTACGGCAAGTGACCCCCTCTGGTGACTTCCTGTCTTGTAATTCCTGGAACTGCCAATGCTCTCTCTGTTTCTCTCTGTGCAGTTCCGCGAAGCTCTACATTTGGATTTGTCATCCATTCGCATGCACCTTGCCTTCTAAACGGCTTCAGACTACCTTCCATTTGGGTGGTCACCTCTTATCATGCAACGTCTCTCTTCGTATATAAACCAAAACTTTTCACGTAAATCTGAAAAGTTTGTTACCAAAAATTTTAGTCAACTTAACGTAAACAAAAGGAACAAAACAGACAAACTGCAAAGATAATGACTGTCTCTAACGCTACCGAGGCCCCTATGTTTGTTAAGTCTACTTTGGAACCTGTCATCAATCTTTCCCTAAAGCCCACCATCTTTGAGGGGATTCCAGATGGGATCGTCGCTATTATTGCCCCAGTTGTCGCTTACTGGGCTTTCTCTCTATTCTTCCATACTATGGATACCTTCAAGCTCTCTGAAAAGTACAGAATCCATCCAGCAGAGGATGTCAGCAAGAGAAACTTAACTACTCGTGTCGAAGTTCTCAGAGAAGTTCTTTTACAACACGTCATTCAATCTTTAGTGGCTTACGGTGCCTACAAATTCGATCCTATTCCAATGACAGGTTTCGAGGAAAACGAGATCTACCACTTGAAGGGCAAGCTAATGTCCCTTGTCTCTTACTTGGGTTTACCTTTGAACGTTGTTCTACCGGTCCTTAATGATACTACTATCGAATGGATTTATTACTACGGTATCTCTATTTTAAAATTAGCCTTCTGTTTCACCTTCATTGACACATGGCAATACTGGTTGCATCGTCTAATGCACCAAAGCAAGTCTCTTTACAACAAGTTTCACTCGGTTCACCATCAACTTTACGTCCCATACGCATACGGTGCCCTATACAACCATCCAGTCGAGGGTTTCCTATTAGACACCTTAGGAACTGGTATCTCCATGTTATTAACTGGGTTAACCGCTAAAGAACAAATTGTTCTCTTTGTCTTTGCCACCATGAAGACAGTAGACGATCACTGTGGTTATGTCTTACCATGGGATCCCTTCCAGGTTTTCTTCCCAAACAATGCAGTATATCATGATATCCACCATCAAAAATTCGGTCTAACAAGTAACTTTGCTCAACCTTTCTTTACCTTCTGGGATCATTTATTGGGTACAAAGTATGCAAAGATGGACTTTGGTGGTAAGGGGAAAGTTGACATTGGTTGTTACAAGGCCTTCCTAAAGAGAAGAGAGGATGAAAGAGAGAAGAGATTGCAAGAATTGAGAAAGTGCATGGATTGATCAGTATCTTCACTTTGTAAATGTTAGCTTTGTTGCTGCTATATTTTCTCTATATATTGATGTATTTATTTATTTATTTATTTATTTATTTATATATATATATTTGTTAACAATTTGTTATTATGAACTGCTTCTATGATAGTGACTCAATGAGATACTCACACTGTTAATCGAGCATATAGTTAAACGATCTGATCTCAGGGATTCACGAAACAACAACGATGCTACTTGTAAGACAAAGATACTGAAAACTCAGGCATATATTTTCAGATGTTGGCGAATCACATCATGCTTCAAACCTTAGCGAGATATCTTTTGCTAAACTACGAAATGCCCATCATATCATTTTTAACTGATACCAGTATCAAATTTACCGGCCGGTACATGGTAAGGTGTCTTTGTGTATATCTTATAGTTGATATCGCCTCCATATACCCTAAACGTCTCTTCGGAGGTGTCTCATTGAACGGTGCCCACAACAAACAATAAGTTCTCGTTGCTTTTGAACCACATGAAGAATGTGTCAGTATTTGCTTGAAAGTGAACAAAACCAATTACTTTGTAGTCAAAGGGTAACACTAATATATCCGATAATAAAACCAATAGTACCACAGTTTTATACTGACATGATGATCTTCGGTGGTACGATTGCTTAATAATTGAACAAGTGAAAGATTATCCTCAAGAATATAGATGTCCTTATTGCTATACTACGGAAATATATATATTTCAGGAACTTGAGTTTGTACTGTTCTTATTATTAAAAGATGTAATTGTGTGATATGATTCGAGCTATTACTAGTTTCTTATATTTATTAGTCTCTGGTTTTATAGAAAAAAATACATAAAAATATATAGATGAGAAGTACAATGTAGTTGAGTTAGATGTATAATTCTCCTCCTTTATATATTCCAGCATAATTTAATCTGAACAATATATTTGCTCTAGAATATTTCTCGATGAGCCATATAATTTTATTATAATACTTTGGTATGAGCAGTAGAGCCGTTCTCAAACGTCTTACTCATTCCTTGAACACCTTCTGTCTATCGTTCGGATATCTTGATTCAACCACTATTACCTATTGGAAATGTCAAAAGATTATTTTCGACAATATATATTTATCATTGTATATGACAATTAATCATCTTTTAGCAACTGTAATACGTAAAAATACAACCAATGTAACACTCTTTACTCTTCCGTGTACTCCAAACTGTCATTTTACATAACAACTTAATAAAGCTTTCCTATATGACAATAATTTTTCATTTCATAACAAGAAAAAGATACTATCAAAGCAACTCATCAAGACATCCAACAGATAACCGCACGAAACATGAACGCGTATATCAGACCAGTGACGGCAAATTCAGTGATTAAGGTTACTCCAGAGCCTATCTTTGCCATAAAATCAAAGATAGTAGCTCCTCCACCATCCGAAAAGTTGTTCATTAACTTATGTCATTCCAATGATATCCCAGAACCTAGAATTCCTTTCGATCCAAAGACCACGTACAATGCTATAATGAACAACGAATGGGAGATACCTATTATTACCTCACCTTCGAGGAAAGATACAGATAAGAAGGGCGCGTCTTGTGTCGTTTATGATTGCATAATCAACTCTAAGCTCGTGGATACGATATTGAATGTTAATAACTTTCAATTGAAACAGATTTTAGTGGAATGGTGTATTGAGAGTGTAGAGATTAGAGATACTGTTGTAGTAGAGAGGGAAGGAATCAAGTTTCCAAAAATGAGGTTTAAAGGTGACACTCTGCCTGTATTAGAGATTAGAAATGATGCTAATGAAACAGAGACAGAAGCAACACAAGATGATACTGTCTCAGATTTCTTACAAATGAAAAGAGATCTTATTGACAAACAGGACATGGATGATGATGAAAACGGATTGAAAGAGTTGTTTCCAACACATAATAGGCCAAAGAAGTCTGGTCTGATTCAAGATGTTACAGAGGAATGGCGAGGGATTAAAAGAGGAAAGACGCCTCAAACTGAGATCAAAGAAGATCTTAAATTTAATGTTTTTATGAGAAAAACAAATGAAGGATCTACTTATAGATTAAGAATAGAGATTGAATCGCAGATCGATTCTTCCTTAGACTTAGATCTTTCTTATAATCCTGAAATCAATGAACTACAAGTATCAACCCATAATACTGTCATCTACAATGATAAGAAGCTTAATATACCGCTACCACATTTCGTTAAAGAAGATCATTTGACTATAGACAATTTCAAGACTTTTTTCATCAAGAAGCAAAAAAAATTATATATATTTATATAAAATGGTATCATCACATAGGCGTGAACGCCAAATTTTCTCTGCTGGCAATGTAGCAATCGTCATTATCGAAAAACTCAATTGAATCGTTACAATCCTTGCTGGCCATCGTATTCAAACTAACGGCACTCTCTGAATAGCCCAATACATCATTGATATTGTCACCCTTACCAAGATGTTTAATTTTGTTTAGTTCAGTACTTGTAAAATTACATCTAACTCTACCAACAGTCTTGACTGGGAAATCTGGATCTAGTTCACCATTGGAAAGTCTTTTACCAATCTTCAAATTCACACAATCAAGTTCATGGAAATTATCTTCAACATCAATGATCCCAGATGCAGGCAAACCACCAGGACAACAAGTGAGATTAATATCATCTGTATCAGATATGTCTGATGAGTTGTAATCACTAGTGACATGTTCTTCCTTAAGGGATTCGTAAGTACTCTTGTCAATAATAATGGACCCCTTGGTTACTAAACCATGTAATAACCAAAATTGTCTATTTTCAAGACGTTGTTTATCGTCAGTGGCTAAAAATTTAGTATGTAACGGTACCTCTAATTTCTCTAGCAGCTTTAATTCATTATAATCATATTTCTTTTCATCAGATTCCATGTAATCAATAACATTCTCAATACCAGAGAAGTTATCACTGTTCATTACAATGGTATTAACACCGGCTTTGGTAGCTAAATCAGCGGCGATAATTTTTGTCTTCATACCACCAGTTCCAACTGAACTCCCAGAACCACTTGAAGTGTCTACACCGCTCAGTGGATTTTCTTCATCCCCACAAAGATCTACCGTCAAGATTGGCTTTGCGTCTGGGTTTTTTCTAGGGTCATTTGTATATAAACAATCAACATCAGTCATTAAAAACAAATAGTCAGCTTCTATTAACGCAGCTGTGACTCCACTTAACGTGTCATTATCACCAAACTCAATTTCACTGATACTGAGAGTATCATTTTCGTTAACAATAGGTGTGACACCCATTTTTAATAACTCCAGGATAGTATTCTTGGCATTCTTGAACTGTTTCCAATCCAGGATATCGTTTCTAGTCAAAAGAATCTGAGCAATCTCAGCTTTGTATTCCGAAAACAGCATATCCCATCTCCCAATCATTCTACCCTGACCAATTGCGGCAATAGCCTGAACCTCAGTCATATTGGTAGGTCTTTTATCCAGTTTCATAACGTTTAACCCCATAGCAACCCCACCACTAGACACAATCACAACTTTGTGGTTGCGCCTCTTTAGCTCTATGACCGTCTCTACAAGTCTAGTCATGGTGGACAATTTAGGTTCCTTGGTGTCAGCGTCGATAAGGGACGACGAGCCTACTTTAATAACGATAGTTTGGGACATCTCCGTGTTAACGAGCTTTTCCCTTCCCCACAACCTAACATCAATTTACCCACATATATACTCCTTTTTATATAATCTATTTGCGACATTAAACTAAATTTGGAATATTTTTTCCCTGAAATCCACGGGGGTATGACGTGTGATTACGTCATTTTTGTCACATTTTTCTTATTGCATAATCAAAGAATACAAGATCTGCAATTAAAATATACCTGCATATTTATCGTATTTATCATATTTACCGTTAAATGTACTCTGTAGTAGCGTATTGATTACTCTAACAGGGTCCTGTATACCTTGGAAAAGTTCCCCTCCGCAATGCCAAAGTATCTGAAGGCAGCGCTGTCGCTAGATCCCTTGATCTTGAATTCCATCAATTTCTCCTTTTGGGTCTCGTAATCTTCATTCTCCGTCAACAATGAATCAGAAACCTCCTGTAGAAGCGCCCTTGTCGACTTCAATTCGTCCTTGGTGAGAATGATCATACCGTTAATATCCCCATTATTAAATTCTTGGGGTTTAAAATGCGCCTCGCTTTCCATACAACGGACAAAATTGGTCACCTTGGTAACTAGGATCTCTGAGGTATTATTACTCTGTAAGAGGAGAAGGATCTTCACTAGGATCGTTAAAAGCAAAGTCTTGATTCTGATTATCTCTGTTTTAATCTCACTGAACTCCTCAGTGAGGGTCTCGTTGGCAACGTGACTACGTTGATAAATGGCAAATAACATTTGACTTAGAGTATCTAGAATCTGTCTTTCACGCTTACTGTATAGGAATCTGTAAGTTTTGTCCGAGGTGTCCTTTAGTGTATAGTTCAGGATCTTCTCCGCTGTCTTGATAAATTTTTGTAACGATAAATTGTACTTTTCATGGTTTTGTAGTAACTCGTATTGGAGAACCAAATAGTAATCCAAGAAGAGACAACAATTATGGTAGATTTGAGTATCCAAAACTAAATTGACCTCATTGACACTATTTAGCTTACGGAAGGCTCTGTCCAATTTAGACTTTAATTCTTGTAATTTGGCAATGGTCTTTTGCCCTGTAACATTATTCGTTGATTGGATATAGAAAAGAATCTCAATCTCTGCTTTGAACAAGTCTATGTCCAAATCGGTGTACTGTGAAAGATGTCTGTCGTATAATTGTGGGTTTCTACCATGGAACAGGTTTCTCTGGAAATAGTTTTTCATAATAAATTTCTTTAATGTTTTTTTAGTGTCATCTTCTGGAACAATCCTACTGCCTAAATAAACGTCTTCGTTGTATTCAACGTACTTCTTGCTCTCAAAATTCATAATCATCTCGTGATAAAATTTCCAAAGAGATACAAATCTTAGAATTTCGGAGTTACATTCAGCGAACAAAACGGTAGGATCTCTGATGTTCAACAATTTGTTCTTGATTGTGATAACATTGTTCATGTAAGTAGGTCTCACGGATTTCAATTCTTGCAATGGATGACCATTTGGAGCAGCTTCGATAATGAATAATAACGCAAAAGTAAGGATACCAAATTTGGCCAACCCATTGAAATAATTTCTGTTAAAATTTTTTAAATTGAATGAAATTGGGGCTTCTAAATCTACAGTAACAAATCCATTTAGATACTCTTGTAAAATATCAGCATTGAACAAGGGAGCAACAAAATAAATCAATTCGGGCAAATTTTGCGACAAATATTGCAAACATGCCCTCATAATTGGTAATTTTGGTAACAATAAGGTATCTGTCTTCTTGACCAAACTCTCATCATTAATGAAATAATATTGCATCTTGTTCACTTGATCCTTAAACTTGTTATTAATTAAATTTTGAAAATTCAAATAGTATTGCACGAGGAAATCATCGCGTAATATCAAACAGTTGTTTGTGAAAATGGAATCCCTTTTATCCCTGACTAAATTCAACAACTCTCTCTTTAGGTTGTTGGATTGTCCATTCATTAGTGTGAACATATCCTCATATGTGAGAGAATTTGACAAGCCTGATCTCTTGTGAGGTACCGTAGGGTCAGCATTGCCCGGATTACCATTCGAAGTTGTGGTCTTGTTAACATCCTTTGACTTTTTATTTACACGATTTTCAATAGATGGATAGTTCTTTCTTATGTATGACTGTAACTCCAAAAACTTTGACTTTAAGAAATCCATCTCCTTAAGTAGGACTTGTTCCTGAGTGTACACTGAGGTCATAATATCGAAATCGATTGGGATCTCCAAATAATTAAAATCACCCGCAGTAGTATCCGTGACCGTATTACCAATTAAATTAGTTGAGTAAGCATCCGATGAGTTAGCATTCAGCAATTGTTGTCTTGTATTATATTCTCCAATTTGTTCGATGGAAACCATATTGTTCCCAAATGAAGTGGAGCCCTGAGAAAAATTAACGTTAGAGACATTATTATTCATGCGTGTCTGTCTAGTCTGACGGAGAGGCGTCTCCATGGTTAACTGGATAGGTTCATATGCACTTGACCTTCTGATTGGCTCCTGGACCATCAAAGGCTGGGCGAATTTCTTTGGCATATGAGTCTGGGATACAATCGGATTTGATTGAGTCGGAGAGGGCATTGTTGTTGAGTAAACAACACCTGGTACATCAGGATAAAAACAGTCGTGTTTGTTTGTCTTGCTACAATTCCCACAAATTGGTCTGATCCTATCACAACCAATCTTTCTTCTCCTACATTGGGCACATGCAGGCGGTTTCTTGTGTTTTTTAATTCGTTGCTCGAGCATTGGAATTACAGGTTAATGAAAGTTCAAACAGAGGCTAGAAGATGTCCTTTAATAGAGTGTCAGTTCAAAATATATCGTTAATTAATAAATTAACAAATGGACGGGAAATTTCAAAAGGGAAAAAAGACCGGCACTAACAAATATAGAAGCAAAACCAAAATCGGTACAATCAGAGAGACAAAATGAGGGCACAGTTGGGGCCAATTGGTATCTCTGGGGATTGATATAGCGGCTCTTGTGGCGTCTGAGGGTTGAATATTTGAATAATACACACTTTTACAGTTGTTGTTGTTCTCAGTTTTGCACTTTTCAAACAAACATGAAAAAATTTTGTACGGAAATGGGAGGGTAACACGAAATTCCAGTGCAAATCAGTTATAAAGAGCAATAAAGAGACTAGCTTGGGAGCTATAGTCGATTAAATAAAATAGATATATACTGTAGAAAGTATGTGTATGTATCAAGTTATTTATTTAAGGTCTTCCTTAGCGTGGCCAGCCTTGGTGTTGGCCATGGCAAGTTCACCTGAGTCAGCGACCTTGATATCCTTCTTAGGCTTGTCTCTTCTGTCAGTGTCGACGTTCTCAATGTAGTGAACAACGTCCATACCTTCAAGGACTTCACCAAAGACGACGTGCTTGCCGTCTAACCAAGGACATGGGACAGTAGTAATAAAGAATTGAGACCCGTTGGTGTCCTTACCGGCATTGGCCATTGAAAGCATCCCAGGCTTCTCATGCTTAATCTTGAAGTTCTCATCTGGAAATCTGCTACCGTAGATGGACTTCCCACCAACACCAGAGTGATGGGTAAAGTCACCACCTTGAATCATAAAGTTTGGAATAACTCTGTGGAAGATGGAGTTCAAGTAACCCATCTTTGGGTCCTCAGAAATAGCCAACTCGTAGAAATTCTTAACGGTCTTTGGGACAACGTCACCGTAAAGACCCATAACAATTCTACCAACGGATTCTCCCCCGTGAGTAATATCGAAGTAAACCTTCTTTGTGATAACAGGATCAGCAAAGACAGTGGTAAATAGCACTGCTAAAGCAGTTAAAACGTAACTTAGTACTCTCATTTTTGTATTTGAAATACTCTTTGTTCTGTTTCCTCTTTTAAAAAAAGATTGAATGTGTTGTTCAAATATTATTTTCTCTATTTTTATATTATTCTCCCTTATATAATTTTTTTGAAAAATTTGGATCGGCATTTGATGATCACCAATAATGGATTAGAAGAGACATTATGTATCGATATGTAGCGTTTGGGACTATTATTGGATATATTCTGGTTGGGACTTCATGCTGGTAACCATTAATTTGTCCATAGTCTCCTTTGTGAGAAGCTCCCGGGTACTCCTAGAGCTGTTACTGTCAAATTGCGAAGTATTCCCACTGGCAACTGTGTTTCCTACGGTAGATATGCCTCCTCCGTTGGTTGTTGCCGTTGCTGGGACACTAGGCATATTGCTAGTACCTGTAGTTGTCCCAGGTGCAACTGTAGTGCCCATAAACATTGAGTCGTTTGGGTTTTTGAACTGGACACCCTGTGAAGGTTGGAACTGTGTCAAACTATGCAAGTTCTTGAGGGTCTCTCTCAGGTTCCAGCCAGTGGACATCAGTCTACTTTGTACAATGTTGAACACCGTAGGGGACTGATACACGTTTGCACCGATAATGTAATAATCTTGTAATATTTCAATCTGTGTAGCTGAGATTCGATTCTGTTTCTTGATTACCCAGAAATCAGGCTCCCTTGCACAGGCTACAACATACTCTACACCCTGCAGTTTCGCCAACTCCCTCTCAAGCGTCACATAAAGCGGGTAATTATTCAATACGTCTCTTCTCATTGGGTCCAAATGACCAAATTCTTGTTGTTCCTGTGCAGAGCCTCGAGACCCCATCATATGTGCCCCAAAGTTGCCCTGTTCGGACCCATCCGTCCATTCCATCTGGTTACCATCCTGTGGCATCTGTGAAAACTGTCTCTGCATCTTGATGACATGGTTATTTGACGTCTTGTCGAAGAAAGGTGATTCTGAGAAGTAATCCAGTACATTTTCTGTTCGTAACCCAAAGGCCTGAATCCATTCCGGTGATTTCCACTGCAACTCATCTAGTGGTGTGTTCATAGTTGTACGATTCACCCTTTTTGCCCTTTCTGTGTCTGTCTAGTGTCTCTTCAACTTCACCTGTTTCCTATTGAATAGATTTCAGTATTGTAAATTTCAATTAAAAATGACAATAATCAATTAACTGAGACAAATTTAAACCAATAACAACTCAAGCGCAAAGCACAAACACACATCATGCAAAGAGTTTTCGCAACTAGACTCATCAGTACAGCCTCTAGAAATGTACCAAAGCCTACTGCTTCGATCCCAGATGTCAATACGTTCCTCGCTACTATTGGTAGAAACTGCAATGAATTGAACGAAACATTTGAAAACAAATGGGAGAACTTATTTGCTTGGGACGGCTCCACTTTGAAGGAGAAGGGTGTCCCAGTTAAGCAGCGAAAGTATATCTTACAGCAAGTGGAGAGTTTTCGTCAGGGGGTTCAACCTGTAAAGATTCCAGTTGGGAAGAAGTCCTTCTTTGGGGGTGAAAGAAAGAGAAATGAAAAAAGAGCCAAGTGGGAAGCTGAGAATAGAAATAAATAAGGATTACTGAAATGCAAACCCTTGTAAATAAGACAATATGTATATACTATGTATTTTTGATCGTAATGAAATATTCAATATCACACAGATTGGAAAAAAATTAATTCAATTTACTTGCAACAATTTTATATAATTTCATCAGAAGGCAAAGGTAGGTTTGCTTAGGGATATTGTGATCGATATGAGTCTGAACTCAGAGTATATTAAGTTGCTAGAAGTTTTAGCAAAATATGATTCATCATTGGAACAATTGCAAAAGAGTTTCAGTGATGGATTCATCAATCTAGGAAGAGCAAACTTTCATAATAAGGATACCTTACGTGGAAGATATGGTTCAGATTACTTTGATGAATCGTATGAGGGTCAAGTAGAGGTTATTATTAACGAAGATCAATCTTTGAGCCTTCATAGAAAACAAAATTTAAAATTACAAGAGAAGGATAAGAGTGATGGGGGGAAACAGCAGGATAACGTTCTAAAATCGAGGAAGAAAGTGATCAAGGATGATGAGAAGGACGCAAAGGAGGAAGAGGGAAAGAGTAAAAATGATAATGAACTGAAAAGAAGGGTTAACAAGATGAAAGATCCTCTGATGATGTTTGGTGCTGGATTATCTATACCTTCCAGTCTCAGACAAAGTCAATCAAACTTCAAGGGATCTTTAAACTTGATCATTGAGGTAATAAACTATAGAAATGAATTATTTCAAACTATAAAAACCATTGAGAATCAAATTTCTGAGCTTAAAGAGACCAATTGAATAATAGGGCAATTGAATATATTAAAGTATGCAAATATATAAAAAATGTTGTATACGTAATCAAATCACTAAATGTAATCGGAATTAGATATATGGTGACGCAGATTCACTGTTACTACTTTGGTTGTAGTATCTGAGAATGTCATCAACAGAGACTCTGTTATTTGGTGATTCTGCAAATAACAATTGTTCCAATTCGGGTGTACTTAGGGATCTAGCTTGCGAATTGCCCCTTTGTCTTTGGTATGCGAGTGATGATGATGCAGTTGAAGTGGGTCTGTTTGAAGAGTATGCTAAAGAGGAAGATCCGCTGGATGAGACAGATAACTTGGATTTATGAGAAAATATTTTGCCAGGTGCTAATACCTGTTCTTTTGTATCAAGGAAATTTGTCGATAAACTGTCTTGAGATTCAAATGAATCAATAGGTTTGTCCTCTAGCAATGTTGGGAACGAGTAACTCTTTAAAAAATCAATTGAAACTTCACTGGTGTCAGATTCAGAGCGCTTATGGAGGATATGCTGTTGTTGTTGCTTCAATAATGGGTTCGTTGATGTTCTATTGTATGATGGAGTTCTGTTAAGGATGGTAGTGGCCAATGTTGACATAGAAAGGACACGATCATGTTGAAAACTATTGGAAGAGTAACAAGAGGAACTTCCAGATGCAGGGCGAGTCTGTGCGATTGATTCAGTACAAAACACTTTACTGAAAGATTTCTTGTGAGTCTTCAATTCTAAAGCAGTGTCCTGTTCTTGATCTTGCGTATGTGTCGGTTGGTCTGGTTGTGGGTTAGGAGTAGATACTATTCTCTTAGGGAATTGCTCGTCTTCATTTGCTTTACCACCAGCATGAGAAATATGTTGGAATGCAAAGGGAGTGGAAATAACCCTTTGATCTTTCTTCGAATCTTGATGATCTTTGCTTTTGAATAAATTCAGAAAAGCCTTCTTCGTAGAAGTCTTCTTGGGGGCCACAGGTAAAGCAACTTTATCATAAAAATGAGGATACCCAGGAATGTTGACAGGAGCCGCATTCTGACGAAGTCTGGTCCTCTTAATATTTAATTTATCATGGTTAGTCAATGGGGGCAACTCGATATTCTTTTTGTTGTTTAATGCGGGTCTGTCGCTGTTAATCAACTTGATATCTAGATCCTCATCGCTGTCACTTCCCATGAATTGTTGGGCCTGTAGACCATAAAGCTTTTCCGCCTCTTGATCCTCGTCCAGCCAGATGGACTTCATCTGGGGCAAATTCTGTTGTGTAGATGCTTTACAGGAAGACATTGAATAGCTTGAGGTAGTACGTAGCACGTAAGAGAGGATAGAGTGAATTTGAATAGGTCGGTTCTCACGGAATAATAAACTTGATTAGTTCAAAAGCAAACTGAACAGTAGAATATATATATATAGCGTGGCCCTGATGGAAGTAGCAGCAAACAGGAAAATAAAGGACGATTGAATAATCTGGTTACTAATTTGGGTAAAAAGGATGCAATGAACTGCGAAGACTCAATTAAGCGATGATATATTCACGATAAATTCCTTATCCTCTTGATATTTACGTGTAAAATATTTTTCGTTTCGTGAAAGTTTCATCTTAAGGTTTCATTTCTGTAAAATTTGAAATTTCGCGTTACTACGCGATTAGGAAAAATGTCCAGCAAAATTAATTTATTATCAGCGAAAAATGACTGTTATTCTTTGCATCCTGGTGTTCTTTAGGTGTTTTGTTCGTACTATTTGTAGTTGATGGCTGAGCTGCAAGATTTAGGGTTTTTGTGACTGCTGCTCCTCTAGGTCTTCGTCTTTGTTTCGAGATCCTTTGGTTTCAGGTGCTGCAGTTGCATGCTTTGGAATATTACCAGAACAATACCTGGTAACTGAATGATAAACTGGGCATCTCGTGTTTAAGTACATATCTGACCCACTTCTGAATCTTGTGAATGACTTTAAGTGACTGTGAATTACACATTATAGGTACAGTTGGTATATACATATGCATTGATTGTTATTATTTAATCTTTAGTTGTCTGATCTTCAATTATAATTTTGTCTTCTTGGAGGATGGTTCATTGGGCTCTTCGATGGAAAGGGAACGCTTCACTATTTTAATATTCTTATTGCTATCGATCCCAGTGGTGTCGTCAACTACACTTAGATCGCCACCACCGACAACTACTGTCTGTTTGTAACTCTTGTTTCTCAGTCTACCATTCAGTAATACCAAGGCTGCCAACTCGCCCATAGCCTTAGAACACTTATCACTAGAGAGCCCCAGGGATTTGACCAGGCTACTTACACCCAGAATATTTCTACACTCCAATGAACTGTTAGCACCGCTACTGACAACAATACCACGAAGTCTGGAACTTCTTATAACACCTCTAACGTTTGAAATAAACTGTCTCCTTTGATTGATATCTCTCAGAGAATAACCATATACAATCTCAACCTTCACACCCCTCTTTACACAGGAGCAGATATTTTTGTGTTTCAAGAATGTGGGCAATCTTTGACCATAGTTAAAGGTCAAAATATCAATCTCTAAATGCGTAGTCGCTAAAGTCAATCCACGTTCACTAATTGGTAACGCAGCAACTAAATCGAATGCCTGGGATATCTTAGACAGAGATTGACCCTTAGAGGTATCATCGATGACTAAAGTGATACGAGAATAAATCTTTAATCCAGTCGCTCTCATTAAATCCCCAAACCTTTCTTCAATGTTCATAGGATTCATTTCTTTGATGTTCCCAGGAAACTTATCGCTGTGATTGACTGTGAAATTCAATGCTACGTGTGTGTAACCCAATAAATGTAATGTACTCAATGTTGATCTCAACTTCGCTATATCATCATTAGTGACTGCTTTCTTGTAATTTTCTTGCGGCCAAGTAACATTTAAATCAACTAACATTTTCTGTTGAGTATCTGTAACGGATTATGTAGCTTGTTGACTGAATAGTCTGTTTATCTTTGATTAACTATTTGGTGGAGCATCAAACAAACTCATTAGTTAAACCATTTCAAAAATTTTCAGAGCGATAAAAAATATCACGTGCGAGATTAAATAATCTCAGTTTCAGCAAATGGTAATATAACGTTACAATGACTCTTGAAGTTAGTCGTCCCTTCTGGAGGGGTCAGCAAATTGTCCAGAGCTTTGTATATATTATTCTCGTTGACTCCATTTTTCCCAACAGTCGGTAAATGTTCACCTTTCTTAAACATCCATTTTTGCCATTCAGCATTTGGCCGACAATATCCAGTAAGCTCACTTTGTATCGCTGATGAAAATCGCTTCATCCTCGAAACACTAAATGAATTGTATAGCCTATAATTTTCCAATTCCTTTACAGCATGCAATATAGTATAGTTACGGTATCGTCTTTTTTCCTTGGACAATTGTCGCCAATGCATTAACACAAAGAATAAACCCTTGGAGTTTTTCCAAGGTTCGATACTATTCGCTGGTTTCAAACGATTCTCTACAAGGTGAACTTGCATTATAAATTCCAATAAAAAAAACTCCAGGGATTCCATAAATGGCACAGTCGTTATGAACTTATTAAGGATGTTACTAGCAACATCTCCTTCTTCGACGAGCACATGGGGGAAGTCCACTGAAAATTTTGAAGAACTCTTCTCTTTTAACCTTCTTACAATTTCAAATTTAATATCTAAGAGAGTCTTTGCATATAAAGCATTATGTGGCTTATCGATAGTATAAAGCACACCTTGGACAACATAAAATTTAACTTCACCAGCTTGCTGACCCATCTGGGAAACAGTTATTGTTCTGACTGGTAGTGTAGATGGTTTTGTACTATCAGTTTGTGTGATGACTTGTTTTTGTTTATCGGTTGTCACAATGTTGGAAGTAGAACTATTGTTTAAAGATACAGATTTTTTTTGTTGATCTGGCTGTATCTTAGATATAACATTTTCTTTAGTACCAGTTTTAATTGTGAGATCTTCAGAGGGAAAAGTGTTATCAAGGAGGGAACCTAACTTTTCTCTTATTTTTGATATGGACTGGGTCGTATTTAGTTTTGTGATTTTTTTAGCTTCTCTATCAGATTGCAATAAGCCTCTCTTCGCAGACAGAGTATCAAAATTTACAACCTTTTGATTTTTAGAAGCTACTAAATCTGATATTTGCTCGCTAGCATTAGTAGCATTAGGATCTCTTAGCATAGGGATTGTTACTATATTACCAGTTCTATAATTTAGAAATCGAGTTACAGATTTGTCGGAAGAAAACCTCGATTGATCCTCTTTAGCTCTGACAGGTTCCTCAGTTTTGATTATGGAATCTACTCTATCTGCTATTATAGTTCTCATGTCATTAGAAGGCACATTTATGATGGATGATGTGGAGTTATCTTCCTGTATTAAAGGGGATTCATCTCTCGATTGAACAATATGCATCTTATTTTGATAGCTAATCGGATCAGTGGATTCTTCCATATTTTCATCCATCATCGTTGGAGAATTACCATCTGTATTCGCTTTATCATCATCATTGGTTTTCTTCCTATTGGGTGTATTTTCGCCTGGTAAAGCATTACCATTTAGTTTTTCATTAGGTGTCAATGGAGAACCTGGTAGCTTGTTATTATAACTTTCGTCATTCTCATCATCAACATCAATATCTATAACTTCTGGTTCATCAGTCATTAAAGGCGTGCTATTCTCCTCATTATAATTCGTATCATGAGATGCATCTTTAGAGTCGTCACTACGTGCACTAATAGGGTTTCTGTACTTCGCAGCGGGCAATGATTGTGTGGATGACAGTTTTCCACTTTTTTCTAGCTTCTTGATCTTTGATAAATCAATCATTAACTGTGACCTCTTAAGATCATCCAATTCTTTTTTTAGTACGGCTTCATTAGCTAAGACGGTCTCTAACGTACCTTGCAAATTTTGGAATAATTCGAACACAGTGTTGTCCTTCTTAAAGAGAAGCCTCTCTAGCATCTCACATTTAGCTGTAAGGTTCTGTATTTTATGATCTAATATAGCAACCTGAGTGGACAAATGGCGGTCTCTCTTCTCTTCTACAGGCTGCTGTGTAATGGAAGTACTATCGCTATTCATTTTGCCCTTTTGATCACTTGGAAATAATCCATTCTCATTACCAGAATTTGATTCCATTGTGCTCTGGGAATATGCAGGGTATATATTTAGCTAAACACAATAGATTGTCTTGTGGTTTATGTCCAGTTCTTCTTATTATTAATTTTATCCAAGTCTGAAACTTTTTTTTTATGGAACCAGAATTATTAAAAGACCAGTCCGTCAATCACAATAGTGTAACATCATTGGTATATGTCTATTTAAAGTTAGTGTGTTGTCTATTTACATAGGTTATATATACGTGGTCATCATTAATCACAGTGTATCTATCTGAATTTCCATTCACCCTTAGAAGCTCTTTTTCTATTGAGTCCCAATCTCAAATTAACCAATTCACAAATAGTTTTGTTAGTCTTGGCATCCAAGTCCAACTTCTTAGCCAATTTTACCGTATATCCATTAATGTAATCTATCTCTGTTTCTCTTAAATAACGGGTATCTTGTCTCATAGAACTACTGTTCTTATCGTTTACGACACAGCCCAATCTAATAATTTCTTTGACCATGTGTTCCACATTAAGGACAGAGTTAACCTCTAAATTTGGATAACCCTTTGTATCTCTATATCTAGTCTCATATTCAAATAATGGTTTATAGGCAATTTTCAAGACCTGCAACGTCTCGTCAACTATGGAGCTGAATATTGGTTCACAACTATCAACAATTTCACCGTTATCACAATCAGCAATAGCGGTAACACTGTTGATACAAGAATTTACCAAAAACTTAAACAATTGGCCCAAGAGCATCTCTTGGTAGGTCAAATGCTTAACATTTAGAGCCTTTACAAAATTCTCTTCCATGAATGATTGTATCAAAGAATTCTCCCCGCGGTCCCTCTTCGCCAGAGACTCAGTCTGCAAAAGTTCAGAATCTTTCCAAGGCAACCTTGCAATCTTTAAATCAGCAACACCAGCATGGTTGAAAATAAAATCATGATCTTGGAATGCGCCATGACCAATCACACCTTGGAATAAGTTTGGTTGAACGCTTTTGTTAAAGATATCCTCCTTTAATACCTCCAGAACCCCGAGACCATTTTGGATAAGGATCACATTTGTCTCATTGGTAATGTATGGAAGGTATGGTTCGATGGCACGTTTTGTTTGGTACGTCTTTGTCGTAATGACCAAGTTTTCAATGTGATTGGTAGAAAGTTTGAACGTCTCTGGGGAGAAACTCTGTGAAACTTTAAAAGTCGTTAGTGGTGTATCCTCGAGGTATACTGACCTGATACCAATGGTAGAGTTATTGTCGTTTTGAAATTTGGATAGTTTGGCCTTGTTTCTAAATAATGGAATAATTTGGATATTGGTAGTCTTTAGAAAATTGACAGCCAGAAGGGTTCCCATGGAACCCATCCCAAGGATATGTATCACTGGTTTTGTGCCTATAGTCATTAGGGTATCTCAATTTATTAAAAGAAAATAATTTCAGGGACGGCATTGTTTAATATGCAACTCCTCTATATGTACCTCGAAGGGTATGACTCTTTTTTTTTTTTCCAGACAGAATACACAGTTTGGTTCTTAGTAAAGCTTGTTTTACGTAATCAGGAACCATAAGGATAACAAGAAGCTGAAGATAAACAGTGTCGTAGAAAGGAACTCAGTTGTTTGGTTTTTATCTGTTGCCAATCGATGGCTATGAGAAATTACTATATCAAATTGCGTCTGGTTATATTATATTATACAAATTATTTACTCATTTATCTATAATTCACCCTTAACGACGGTACCGGACTTCAAGTCTCTAGCGGTAACTCTTAATTGGTTGTTTCTGTTGACATTGAAGATAATTTCTAGACCCTTTTGGACGTCCTTAACACCTAATTCGATCAACTTAGAACCGGTCTTGTAATGCTTTTCTCTGATAACTTCTGGTTCATCGTCGGACCATTCTTCACTGTCTTCTTCATCTTCAGCACCTTCTTCCTTAGCTTCTGGTTCGATGGTCTTTTCTTCGATGTATGATTCACCTTCATAGACAGATAATAATAAATCACCTGTGACCTTCTTTAAGAATAATTTCTTTTGAACTGGAATTGAAGTTTCTGGTAACAGGACTGGGATGAAAGCACCTTCAGCATCGGTGAAACCAATGGCCTTTTGTAAATGTAAAGTGTTGACAACAACTGGTTGTAAAGCTTCCTTTAATTCTTCATCGTCGTAGTCACCTACTAATCTAGCTTGTAAAGCAGCACCGGAACAAGTTAATTCATTTGGATTGTTGGAGGCATCCTTGTTTTGTGGACCCAAAATTTCAACAGATTCTGGGAAGACGAATTCTAAGTTAGAAGCTAACTTTGGAGTGAAAGAAACACCACCAACTAATAAGACGGCGTCAATATCTAAGACATCTAAGTTGGCCTTAGAGATAACAGATTCGATGAAAGAGGAGAACTGAGCAAAGACTCTGTTACAGGTCAATTCGTATCTCATTCTGTTAATAGATGTGTGGTAATCAAAACCATCGGCTAAGGAATCAATAGAGATGGTGGCAGTGGTAGTATTAGATAAGGTCTTCTTTGTAATAATAGAACCAGCTCTTAACTTGGCTAAACCTCTAGCTTGCTTTCTTGGGTTAGTTTGGGTCTTTTTTTGGAAATCCTTGGCAAAGTATTCAATTAACTCAGCATCTAAGTTGTCACCACCTAAGTTAGCATCGTGAGCAGTGGCTAAGACAGTGAAGATACCGTTTCTGACAGCAATGACAGCAGCATCGGATCTAACACCACCAAAATCAGCAACGACGACAGTAGAGTCTTCCTTTTGTAACTTGAATTCTTCAGTGTGAGCCAATAAAGCAGCAGTTGGTTCGTTAATGAATTGAACAATCTTTAAACCGACTTTAGAGGCAGCTTCAGTCATGGCAACCTTTTGTTCAACGGTGAAATCGGTTGGAACAGTTAGAATAGCGTTAGAGATCTTTTGACCAATGTAATCTTCAGCAGCGTCTCTTAACTTGCTTAAATGTCTAGAGACAACTTCGTCGACGGTAATGTTTTCAACCTTACCTTCACCTCTGGTAATAGCGAAACCAGCCTTACCATCAACTTCGACTAATGGGGCACCGTTAGCACATCTTGTAGCGTCACACTTGTCGAATGGTAAACCAATAAAGTCACGGAAGTTAATAATTGTGTTGGTTGGGTTTCTGATCAATTGTTGTAAAGCTTGACCACCATGGTATTCGTCTTCACCAACGTAGGATAAAACAGATGGGATGGAACGTTCACCATCTGGGTTAGCAATGACATCGACATCATTCTTTGGGTTGATGTAGGCGATGGAGGAAGAGGTGTTACCGAAGGAGATACCAATGATTGGGGAGGACATATTCTGCAAAATAGATATTGTACGGTGTCTTTGTAACCACAGAGAGCAACTAACGTGATTAAACTACCCTCTATTAAATAAAAACTCATTAACAGCATCGAAACCAAAACTGAAAATTTTGCAAAAATTTTCAAAACTGTGCACCACATTGTGTAATTTTCCACGCTACGACGTAAAAAATGACATAATCTTTATATGGCAGATTTAACCGCCGAGGTATTTTATAAAGAAGTAATAGCAGAAATGGTAAATCTTTGGCGGAATAATATTATATTTAAAGCAGTTTAAAGCAGTTATCATTCTGCCATTTGGACGAGCAGCAATTGAAGGGTTTCATGGTGGGTAAGGTTTTCTTTGCTTTGGGAAGCATCTGCCAAAAAGGAACAACTGAAGGCAAAGTTCAGTCTAGAGGAAGGTGTATTTTTACCAATGACAACAACAGTGGCCAGATAAAATACTTTCAAAGGAGTTATACAATTCAATACGAGTTAGTATATGTGTGGTCCAATACGTAGATGAGATCCTAACTTTCTTCTGTTTGCATTCAGATTGCACCAAGTCCCAATAATAGAATATACAATAAAGTAACATTTAGTTTGCCACTTTCTCTTCTTTTCGACTCATTATTAAAATTGAAAATATTATGCGTCACATGACCAAATTTTAACTTTTTCATTTATTGCAAAATTTATTGAAATAAGCTATTAAGGTAGGAGAGATCTATCTACCAATAAAAGATCCAGTGAATCCAAGCGTAGACTTCTGCTAAAGGGACCTCATTACCAAGCGCATACACTACACATATACATGTCTCACTCAGGTGCCGCCACTTTTAGAAAGTTAGCCGGTATTATCACCATTAATGAAGATGCATCCCCAGCTGAATTAACATGGAGATCGACCTCTGGTGACAAGACTCATATCATCGTTTTGGATTCTATTGACAAATTGCAAGCTACACCGCCAACAAGTGACAAGATGATGTTAAGATTGATGTCCAAACCGGACGAGTCAAAGAAACAAAAGGATAATAATGGGAACGTTGTACCGGCAAAACCAGTCACCCACATGTTCTCCTTCAATAATAGAGACGTCATGGATAATATAAAGATCACTTTGCAACAGATTATATCCCGTTATAAGGATGAGATATTGTACGAGGAAAAGAAGAGAAATGAGACTCCAGATGAACAACAACAAGATCAACAACAGCTCAGCGCTCCATTAATTAATACAGCTACATTAGATGATTCCCTCTCAAAGGAAAAATTATTGATAAATTTAAAATTACAACAATCTCTATTGAAAAGTAATAAAGAATTAATGAAGACCTTCCAGGAGACCGTTATGAATTCCGGACTTCAACCTGATGAATTTTGGTCTACTCGTATCCCATTGCTTCGAGCATTTGCATTATCTACATCACAGAAGATCGGTCCATATAATGTGCTTTCAACAATTAAACCTGTGGCATCCTCAGAAAATAAAGTGAACGTTAACCTATCGAGAGAGAAAATTATGAGTATTTTTCAGAATTATCCAATTGTAAAGAAGGCTTATGATGATAACGTTCCAAAAAATTTCAAAGAACAGGAATTCTGGGCAAGATTCTTTTCATCCAAATTATTTCGTAAATTAAGAGGTGAAAAAATTATGCAAAACGATAGAGGTGATGTTATTATCGATAGATATCTGACATTGGATCAAGAATATGATAGAATGGATGATGAAAAATTGAGCCATCCAGTCATGAAATTCATCGATCTTGATGGTAATTTAGAGGATGACCCTGTAAAGATGGGTAATAAACCAGATTTCACCATGCAGCCCGGTATAGATGTTAATGGTAACAGTGATGGTACCATTGATATTCTAAAGGGTATGAATAGATTGAGTGAAAAGATGATTATGGCTTTAGAAAATGAATACTCAAGATCAAACTTACAACAAGAGAATCCTGATCAAGAGGAAAGAGATACATTAGAAATTAATGATTTACACAATTCCTATAAGGCTAATTATGCCGTTGTTCATTTGCATAGTTCCAAGAAATCAGAAAATGAAATGTTGAATGGGGTTGATAAAAATGAGGGGCATACAGAAAAAGTGACCTCTGACCAAGTTCAAGAGTATATTACTACAGTGATCAATGATATATCGGCTAAATTAGATCTAACTAAAGTACTACCAGATAAAGAAACTAGTTTCGAGATTAATAAAAATGTTATGACTGCTGTGAAGATCAACGCTAAGCAAGCAAAACATAATAACGTTGATCCTATCTTGGGGGCATTTGTTTCTAATATATCAGATGATAGTGAAGCAGCATCAGATTTGCCAATTGATTTATTGGAAAGTTGTAGAATTCTACATAGCACATGTTGTGAATTCTTGAAACATTTCTTTATTCATTTCCAAAGTGGTGATAATAGAAAAGCTAGGATCGTTGCTGATCTCTATGAAAAATTAAAGGATTGTATGAACAAAATAAATGAACTTTTTGAGGATGTTAAAATAGGTGACGGTGAAACAATGGCTGATACTTGTATGAACTATTTGAAACCTGTCTTAAACTCAATTACATCAGCTGTGGAAAAATATGACCACGCCTATCAAGAGGTTAACAAAGAGGTCCTATCAAATGGTGTTGCTACAAAATATTAAATATTTAATAAATAAACTTATATTATTGAGAAGAAACAATTGACTTGCATAAATATTTTAGAATAACTTCACCGTACTGAGGACACTAAGGAATGTAGGGACATAGGCTATATTCCTTATTTACTTCTGGTATCCCATTAAAGACCAATTAAAAATACAATATATAGTTAAGTAGATGTTATATTTATTTAAATAACTATAGGAACTTAACGTTCACCTCTATCCATATTATCCTTTGCCATCATTCTGCCTCTCCTACCTTTACCTCTGGCAACTTTTTCCTTGTTTCTTCTGTTTAATTCCATAACAACTTCACCATTAGCCTTGTCCACAGAATCTCTAAGAGATAATATTATATCCTTGTCGACATTTTCCTTCGGTAATTTCTTACCCAAGACTTCTTCGATTCTTAGAATTAATTCTAAATCGTATTGGGAGACCAAAGAAATGGACTTACCTGATCTACCAGCTCTAGCTGTTCTACCTACACGATGAATGTAAGATTTTGAATCTACTGGAATATCATAGTTGATAACAATATCGACAGATGGAATATCTAAACCTCTAGCGGCAACATCAGTGGCAACAAGAATGGACCTTCTCCCAGCCTTGAATAAATCCAAAGCACCAGTTCTTTGATTTTGATTCAAATCACCATGTAAAGCGGTGGCATTGAATTGAAGAAGGTTAGCTAAGCCAGAAATTCTTTCAGCGTTAGCTTTGGTTCTAGTAAAGATAATCATTGTTTTACCAATAAACTCATTCAATAAGTAAACCATAAATGTATCTTTCAACCCACTTGGAACAACCATTAAAGTTTGAACCAAAGTATCGACAGTTTGATATTTGTTAGACACAGCACATTTGACAGGGTTAGTTAAACTTGCTCTTTGTAACTTATCAATCTTGGAAGTCATAGTGGCTGAGAATAAGTATGTGGTTCTGCCTTGAGTTGGTATAATTTTTAAGATTCTATCCAGAACAGGACCGAATTCCATATCTAATAATCTATCGGCTTCGTCCATAACTAAATATTTCAATTTTCTTAAAGAGAACCCTCTAGTGTTTTCTAAATGATCCATTAATCTACCAGGAGTCGCAATAATAATATGTGGTTTCCTCATTAAATCTCTAGCTTGATCCATCATGTTCATACCACCAACGATACAAACTGTACGGACACCCATTAAAGAACCCAAGGAATCAAAGGTTTCCTTAATCTGTTGAGCCAATTCTCTGGTTGGGGATAATATACAAGCATAGTAAGGTTGTTGATCTTCCCACAATGAGTTTAAGATTGGGATGGCAAAAGCAGCAGTCTTACCTGAACCAGTCTGTGCAAGACCAATAATATCATGACCTTTCAAAGCAGATGGGATGGATTTGGATTGAATTGGAGTAGGTTTGGCATAGTTTAAATTCTTACAAGCCTGGATTAATTCTGGGACTAGGTTTAATTCAGAGAAAGTTTCAAAACTTTCGTCTTCATCATTTTCTTCAGTTTCTTCAGTTGGAGAGGCCTCTTCCTCGGAGGATTCATTTTGTTCTTCGTTTAACTTCTTCTGATTCTCTAAGGCCTTAGCCTTGATTTTGGCCGCTAGTGATGTAACTTCATCATTAGAAGATTTCTTTGTAACTTTTCCTGCCATATCTATAGTATTATGTATTTTAGTACGAGCTTGGATATAGTGAATTTGGTGCGCTAATAGATGTCAATATATTATTGTATCGAGAGTACACATTCATATGTCTGAATATATTTTTCACTTCTCATCTCATCGCATCAAAATTTTCAGTCATCGTGTTGTACGAACACTGTAAATATTATATAAAATTCCAAAAAAGTTATAGCAACAAAAGATATAAAAACTTGGATTATTATATAGTGTCGGAAATGACCGTATGAGATATAGGTAGATAACCGTGAGTAAAGTAAGATATTCGAATGATAGTAGGTTATAGTATCCAGTCTTGTGTTAATGATACAAACTGTTAGTATGGTAATGGTTTAGTAAGCACGTCTGCAATATTATTGGTGGTATCACCAAAATTGGTAAATATCTTATAGATCATTGTGGATTAAGTGAATTAAACGTTTGACCCTGCTTATTTAAAAATGAGAAAATCACCGTCTGCCTATTCGTTGACGACATGTTAGTGATCTCCAACAACATAAAGGAGGCATCAAATTTCATTGAAATATTACGAAGGGAATTTGACACCAAGATTATCGAATTAGTAAGTAAGACAGATGAATTAATAAATTATGATATATCAGGACTTGAAGTGGAGTATGAACACGGAAAATCCATGAGGTTCGGTATGAAGAATTCGTTAAGCAGCAAACTAACGAAGCTTGACACCCCCATAAATAACTCGAGAAAAAAATTGCAAGCTCCAAGTAGACCAAATCAATATATCAGGAGACAAGATTATGTTGAAAGTCCTGAGCGATACGCCAAGGATGTTTTATGGCTACAAAGTATAGTCGGTTTAGCGTCATACGTAGCTTACGAGTACAGGTTCGATATTTTATATTATATCAATATTTTAGCCCAACACACACTATTTCCAAGTAAAGACGTTAAAATCTTGGCTCAGTCCATGGTCCAATACCTGTGGGATACAAAGGATAAACAATTAGTATGGTACAAGAATAAGTCGGAAAGGAATTCATTGACGGCGATTACTGATGCTGCTTTTGCTAACCTGGATGATTACAAATCTCAAGCTGGTTACTTCATTATATTAAACGGTAAGATAATTACAGGTTGCTCCAATAAAATCAAACTAACATGTACTTCTTCCACGGAATCAGAAATTCACGCTGTTAGCTCAGCAGTTCCTATACTAAGAAGCCTACAATTACTTGGACAAGCGCTTGACCACAAGAAGCTTACAGTTGGTATAAAGACTGACAGTGGGCTAACTATTGCGATTATTGGATCAGACGGTACGAAGAGGTTTAGAACAAGATTTTTTGGTAGAAAGGCTTTACGATTGCGCGATGAGGTACGATATAAGGAATTAAAAGTTGATTACGTTAATACCACTAATAATATTGCAGACGTGCTTACTAAACCATTACCATACAAACAGTTTGTATCATTAACACAAGACTAGATACTCTAACCTACTCTCATTCGAATATCTTACTTTAAATTATTTTGCGATATATAAAGGAGGAGAATTATACATATAATCTAATTATTTTGTACTTTCTCATTTATACATCTTTATCTATATTTTATTATAAACCAGAGACTAATATAGGAAAAACAATTAGCAACAACTCGGGCTTAACAACAACGAACTCTCTTAATATCAATTAGAATAGTACAACCCCAGGTTTTTGTAATATAGACACTCCAAATTATTCTTTGTGAATTAGAGGTGTTTATGAATTCTTTGATTTTTCCGCAACAATGAATCATTAGTCAAATTATTTGTTACCATTATCAAATTGGAAATTTCCTCTATCATGCAAGCTCTGTTGCTCATATTCATCCCACATAATAAAATCAAAACATTAAGAAGTGTTTTATTGATTTGTAATAAGAAATACTAACTCTAATTTTACAATATTCCATTTATTAGGTCATTTCAAGTACTGCACTAAAACACGGTATGAAAACTGTTGTTGTTTTTCGTTTAACAACAATTAAGCTTCTATGGCCAAGTTGGTAAGGCGCCACACTAGTAATGTGGAGATCGGCGGTTCAAATCCGTCTGGAAGCAATTTTTTTTTGGATAATATTCTGCAGTGTTTTCCCAATTTAGTTAAAAGTACCTTTCTATTGTTTCCACTTACTTCTAAATATTATCTAAATGATCTAAGTTTAAAATAGATACTGATTTTATTAGTAATATTATTATTGTTATTATAATTATGGTGATTATATAATCTATTAATTGTTGTTATTATTATACATGGATTGTGGTGACGTAAATCAGTAAATGTATCTGAAGTTTCTATTTTCGATATCGGTCGTATCCAAGAATTGATATTTTTCGACCTTCTTGTTTGCTTGTTCGTCGTCTCTCTTTTTATTTTCTCTCTTACATAACCAACCAACGTATAATTGAGCTGGAATACAAACGGCTTGAGTGACTAATAGACCGATCTTGGCTGGAATGTATCTTGGGGCAGCGTTAGCTCTGAACATTTGTGGAGCGATGATACAGGCTACATTGTAGACGATCATAGTGATGGCGTTACGGAAAACACGTTTGGTATAGCCGGAAGTGTTACAGGAGTTCCAGATGTATATGTTTGTAATGACACAGGAACCACTGTATAACAGGTATAGGGATAGAAGGTTACCAACTTTATGGGATAATGGCAAAGAAATTAGGACAATGGAACCAATGATTGCTGGGATATACATTGAAGTACTTACCAATGTGATATTACCCCAACGAGAGATCATTTGGGTAGTAATGATGATGATCATAGCGGTGATTGCACCAATTGGTAATTGAAGTAAAGCAGTCTGATAACTATCAAAACCGAAGGTACCTGTGATAGTAACAGAGAAAGTACCAATTGCACCTGTACAAATTTGAGAAGCAGCGGTGATAAAAAGCATTGGCCAAGTCAATTTATCCTTCCAGAATAATTCTTTGACTTGTTCCATCTTAAACTTCTTGGTTTCCAACCCAGTTTGATTAGATCTAATGTGTTCAACAACTTGTAACTTCTCCTCGTTAGTTAAGAACCAAGCATTTGTCACATTATCTGGTAAATAAAAGTAAGTTAAGATACCAAACCCAACGGTGACTAAACCAACGACTAAGAACATAATTTGCCATGAGGTGAAGGTCTTACCATGGTAATGTAAGAAACCAAAGGAAATTAACCCACCAACGACGTACCCTGTACCAGCTTGTGTAGCCCAAAATCCGATTCTTGCACTTTGTTCAGCCTTTGTGTAGTACATACCACTGATGGCGATACAACCGACAGCACTTGAACTTTCAAACAAACCCAATAATGTTCTAACGATCATAAGAGAGGCATAACTCTTACAAGCGGAGTGACAGGTTAACACAGTACCCCAAAGGATAATGAAGGTACCAAGGATCTTTGAGATTGGGTAACGTTGAATTAAATAAGTGACAACAGGTTCCATAGCGATGTAGGAGGCCCCAAAAATGGTACTTAAGTTAGAGTACTCGTTCCCCTTTAAGTGCTTCTTGATACCCATGGAGGCCGCATAGTTTAACAGGGCCTTATCCAGGAACATCAGCAAGTATGTGACACAAAGGAAAGGTAGAATATACATGTCCAGTTTACGCAACGTCTTCTTTGGTAAATTGTGAGCACCGTAGAAAATAGCATCTGGATTGGTCTCCTCTAGTTCGGTATCCTTGTCACTAGAGAGGGCATTGTTCTGTTTCAAGAACTTGAGAGCCACATCATCATCATCATCTGAAGATGATGAATTTAAAGCAGTCGCAGTAGTAGTAGCGACTTCCTTCTTAGAGGAATAACTGGAGTCCGAAGAGATACTCTTGGTCAAGTTAACGTTTTCTTCTTGGAGGGATACCTTTTCGATAGTGTCGGGCATTTGAACAATGGTTTTGTTGGCATAAGGAACACAATACAGGACCCTGAAGTACCTGGTATCGAGGGCCTTATATACTTCCGTTTTGGTATCGCAAGAGTTGCACCAGTGATGATCTTCTCAATAAACTCATACAATTTTTCACTTGCAAAGATCCAGAATAGAAGGATTTCTCGGCCGAGAGACATTCTATGCACAACAAAGCGAATTTTCATATGAAAATAACGGGCAGTTTTGACTATTCGCTTCTTGATTTGCTGTCTTGGCCCTGTTTCTTGGCTGTTTAGTGCTTTTAGTTTCCTTGTTTCTACTTTTTGAAGACCGTAAATCAGTTATTCGCTTATTCAGCAGTTGATATTTCGGTATTTAGTCAGTTCATTGCAATTAGGATCAGCCGATATCACTGTACTTATACTTTACACCTTGCTCTGATCTGATCTGAGATACAAGGAAACAGGTCATGGAGAAACAAGACGACACCATAACCAAGCATTTGCTTCAGTATCTCCTAGCCTCTAAGGGTATTTGCCACGAGAATGTCCTCATGTTGGCCCTCATGAGATTGCAAATGGACACAGGTAATTTCGACGACAACTGGTCCATTGCCCAGTGGCTTGATTACCTCTCTCAGCAAGTTGAGAGGATCAATATCAAGTTGGATCCATTAAATTACAAGGTTGTCATTTCAAATCATGCGATTGGCAGAAATGCCACTTCTTCGCTCCTGAAACTCGACATTGGATCTCTACAGAGGGATCAATCTGAACAGCTTGTCCTGCCAGAATCCTCAAGGTTTTACCTCTATGTGAATTCACAATCCACGCCAGAGACTGCAATGGCAACGAGGTTTACAACGAAGGAAGTAGAGTTTATAAAATGGGTCATCGAGCAATTCATGAGCCAGGCTGGACATATAGCAAATGTGAGTGGTTTCAGTGTGATTCAAAGGGAGGTGGATAGAATTCTTGTCGCTGCCACTGGCGATGAGTTACATTGGGAGAAATGTATTACCTTTACCGTAGGGTCCACTAAACTTTCACAGTATGATGGAGCACTATCTGCATTGGAAATAGAGGGGCTTCTTTTGAAACTATGCGAGTTGAAATGGTTCTATAGGACTAACGATGGGAGATTCGGCATGGATCTTAGAGCCATTGTTGAGTTGGAAGAGTATCTAGCTGGGAGGTTTGACAATTTACCTCATTGTGAACTGTGTCAGAAACTGGCCCTACAGGGTGTCACTTGCGGTAATGAATCCGTCCATTTCAATGAGGAAGAAGAGGATGAACACGATCATCATAAAAAGATATGGCATGTTGACTGTTTTCAACATTATATTATTCATGAGAGTAAAGAATGTAAACAATGCGGTCAATCATTATTAACTGGTGGCATGTATGTGATATAACATTCAATCAAACCAGAAGCATAACACTTACAAAAGACATAATTGCAACAGTTACAAGAGGCATACATACGCAGCATATAAAAATTTATACACAAAATTTCACTGTATTTATACAAGAGAAGTGTTTCGAGGGAATTATTTTTCATCAATACAAACTCCATTGTTCTGGATAAGGTGAATCATAAATGCATACTTGAATAATATGCCTGGCAATTTAGTTTACTCCCCTAAAAAACCTTGAAGGTTCTATTAAATTCCTTGGTAGAATCAGGTTTTGCTTAATCTGTATCAAAATATACTTTGGCCGTGGCACAATTCCTGTATAGTAAAGAAATATTCAACAAATTGATATAAACAATTGAAATAGAAAATTAATACCTTCTACCAAATTGGCCGCACTTTTATTTACATCTCTGGACTTTTTTCCTCTACTGTGCCTAATAAAGTACAACTTGGTTAATTTGTACCTCATTCGTGTTACTTCGTTAAAATGTACTTTGCTATATTGTGCTTGATATATACAGGGAATATGTCATATATATATATACATATATACAGATGATGATGATCTCTCTTGTATATCTATTCACCATCTCATCACTCGTCACTCGTCACTTAACGGTTTATCTATTTAAGGCCACCGTTTTTCTCCAAAAAGTCCTTAGCTTCATTAATCTTAGTGGCTAAATATGGCGAGCCCCCTTTATCTGGATGGTTGGCTAACATGATTCTTCTATGAACCTCCTTTAACTTCTTTTTGGTCAGATTACTTTCAGTTAAATTTAATACTTGTAAAGCTTCCTTCTTATTCATCTTTGGATCAAACCCACCCTTTAAAAACGTTTGAACTGGTTTACCACCATTCATCCTCGTTTGGATGCTCTTATAAACACCAGCAGTCGCGTAAAGTGCAAAGAATGCACCGATACCTGTAAGAACTGGGTGGTCACCCATATAATTGACAGCTTGGTCAAAATAAAGGTCCATACCTTGTTTCTGACTGCGCACTGGAACAGTTTCTTCTGGAATTGCAATTTGTGGTACTTCCATGCCTGTGTTACTATCTTGTGCACTCATAATGTCTCTATATGCTGTCTAATGTGTCGTTAACGATACTCTAACTTCTCCTAATAAAGGCCAATCAGTCACTTTTCTACAAATTCAACTCTCGATTTTTTTCACGGGATCGCTCTTTACGCTCAAAAATCAAAGAATATTCATATTTCCACACATAAAAAAATTCGTCTGTTTTTTTCACTAGAAATTTTTCTTGAAAATTTTTTTTTTTGTTAAAACTCATCTCATCTCTTATTTTATACACTAATATTACTCTTGATTAAAGGACACTTCTTCATCATCTCGATCATTCACATCGCACAATTCAAAAATGAGAGTCTACCAATGTCACTTCTGTTCCTCCCCATGTTATCCAGGGCACGGTATAATGTTTGTTCGTAACGATGCAAAGGAATTCAGATTCTGTCGTTCCAAGTGTCATAAGGCCTTCAAGCAAAGACGTAACCCACGTAAGTTGAAATGGACCAAGGCTTTCAGAAAGGCTGCTGGTAAAGAACTAGCTGTTGACTCCACTTTGACATTTGCTCAAAGAAGAAACGTCCCAGTTAGATACAACAGAGAATTAGTCGCTACCACATTGAAGGCTATGGCTAGAGTTGAAGAGATCAGGCAGAAACGTGAAAGAGCATTCTACAAGAATAGAATGAGAGGTAACAAGGAGAAGGACTTCTTAAGAGATAAGAAGTTAGTTGAAGCTAACCCAGAATTGTTAAGAATCAGAGAAATTGAGATCGCTAACAAATTGGCTAAGCAACAAGCTAAGGAAGAAATGGTCTCCGAAAGCGAAGAGGAAGAAGAAGAAATGGATATTGATTCTGAAGAAGAGGAAGAAGAAGAATTACAAAAGCAAAAGATCTTGTTGAAGAACAGAAAGAGAAACTCAAAGAAGATTGCATTTTAAGAAAATTTAATACTTTGGTATTATCGATTGTAAATTAGTTAATAGATATATATATACGTACATATATATTTCATTTCGAAATATTTTTTAATCTGGGGAAAAAACGTTCTACCATATGTTAATACATAAGATAAAATTCGTTGATTAGTCATTATTGTTGGGTTTCCTTAGGATTGGAAATTTCAAGAAACTGTTTCCCAACATCGCTATTGGCAAACTCATACAACTTCTCTACTTCCTTGATAGATATCGTTGATATATCTAACGCTTCCCATTCAAATTTATTATCCTTCTTTGTGTTATTATACAGTATAACTTTCAAATCTATGGGATCACCTCTTTGTATATTTGATAATCCAGTAACACCAGATGATCTCATCTGGTAAAGGTTCTCATCCATGGTAACGCGTGCCACCGAGGAACTTGAAGTACCTTTAATGAATCCAGGAAGATTTTGTATAACCAACACACAAAAGTTCACCTCATTGGGTGAATCTACATATTCAATATCTAAAAACTGTGCGATGATTCGACATCGTATAGGTTTCCTTTGGATTGTGTATGGTAATGTATTCAAATCTGATATATCAATGATAAACCGGCTCATCTTCTTCGAATGGTAGTTGTTACGAAGTTTGTCACTTTTTTCCTTTGTTTATTCATTTTGAAGAAAAATCTATCATATATTATTATATAATTATTTAAAATAAGAATATAGGGGAAACCTGAAAAATAAAAAACTGTTCAGAGCTCTAAGAGAATTTCTTGTGGTTGAACACATTTGGCTTCATAGCTAGACGTGATAGATGTCATTTCAAACAGTGATTAATATACAGATAAATCTTCTCATCTTCTTATAATATACAAAACTAAAATATACATAAAGTGTGACATCTAATATTTGATTATCGTTATTCTCATCCATTTATATACGTCTCAATTTGGACAGTTGAATATACTTCACAGATGAACTAGTAGCATCAGATGATGTTGTACAAGCCTATTCAATTATAGGTGAAAATTTTTACCAACTGTCATTTCTTTCGTTTCAGTGGTAAATGCTCCATGCTCTAATATTCTTGCATTAACCATCCTGAAAATGTAAGGGTTCAACAAAATCCATAGATTTCACTCAATAGTAATTATTCAGTTGCAAAATATAATTTAGTTAAAGTATATATTAACTAATTAAACAACAATATTTATTAAGTTAAACAAAAAAACAGCATAGGTATAGGAAATTCAATGTGCCACCCCAAATTTTTGTCAAAAAAAGATTATAGAAATACTATCCACATGAAGAATTCTAAAGTAGTAGTCTTTCAGATTTATAATCTTTTAGGTTCAAAAATGTAAAAAAATAACGACAACTGCAGGATTTGAACCTGCGCGGGCAGAGCCCAAAAGATTTCTAATCTTTCGCCTTAACCACTCGGCCAAGTTGCCTAATTTCTTGAAAATTGTTACAATATAGTTCTTACTGGTTTTATCCAAATCATGATTTTTTTACGATTTGACTTTATTGAGTTTCTAACAGTTTACATAGGTCTAACACTTAGCTTTGTCGGAAATGAACGTATATACTTTCGGTACATAACAATGGATAAAAATAGATATCCGAATGAGAGACAGAAGGTGTTGGAACTGTAATATATATTACAGATAGGAGATATCGTACAATGTGATGTTCCTCTTTAGACATTTTATATATAAAGTGGATATTTGTCCAACTTATATAGCCTTCAATGTCTTTTACTTACAGATTCCTTTTCCCTTAGTGAGAGGAAGGATCTCTACTGCAACCAAAGGACGCATATTCCTAGTTGTCAGTGCTCAATATACCAGTTAAAATCCTACTCTTTTATCATTCCAAGAAAATCAAGTGTGAGAAGATATTTATTTCATGCACATGTCTGAAATAACGCTTAGTGTACAATTAAAATTTAGGGGTTTTAAATCCTTTTATTATAACAGGAATTGATAAAAAAGAAGAATACCGTTGAATTGAATTTGCGGTACTTATGATAGTTCCGTAACGTTTTCTACCTTGTTTTGACCATTTCATTTAAATCGAAATCAAATGAGGAGTTACGGAACTATCATAAGTAACTAAGCAAGTATTTTACTCATTGAAAGGCAATGGAGGAGATTAGTTGAAATTAAGAATTGTAGATACAGGATCTTTTATTTCCCGTTAGAACAGGAAACAGTACCTGTTAAATGAGTTTACTGGTTCGACATTAACTCTAATGGTCGACAGCAGCATATTCATTCAACGTCGTGCTCACCGACGATACCTTCACTACTGAGTTCTTTGCACACCATAATATACGGATTTGCCAATCATTACCTTTTGTACTTTTCCTCTTGTTACTTGATCACTTTTCTACTTATCCAGCCTCAACAACAAAATGTTTGTTGTTGAAACTCTGACATTTTTATTAAAGTTACATGAAAAATTAAACTGGGAAAAGACTATCTTATAAATCAACTCCACAATAATGACTGTGTACCTGGCTGATAAATTGAAATGTAGTTATTGTTTCCTATTTGTTAATTTCCATTGAAATTTTATAACTTGATCGATAATAATTGCCAAAATTTGGTCTGCTGATCATTTTAAATATCTTGAAGTTATAGCATGTTACTTCTGTCTAATTAAGATGATAGATAATCCAAGCTCAAAAGGTACTAATATCTTGTATTGATTTCTACATACGATTAATTAATTTATAAATTTTCATATTCATCTGGATAGAAAACTAATCTTTCAACACCATCCTTAGTCAAAATAACCATTCTAATGACACCACCAGATGAACCATCCCATTTAATAGCTTGTGACAAAGAATTCTTGACAAAATCCACAGTTTCATCCTTAGACATATCTTCTTTATAGTTCTTATCACAGTAACCGTATATGAATGCTGAACCGGAACCGGCAATAGAATAATTTTGCTTATGGACCGAACCACCAAGAGGAATACTGTAAACTTCACCCTTATTTGTCTTATCATCAAAACCTGCTACAATTATACCCGCAGTTAAATTATCTTTGTTCTCATAACATATCGTCTTAAATACAGATGCTGCCGTTTCTGTGGAAGGAGTACCATACATCGATGTATATAACTCCAAATGATATTGTACCATGTCTGCGACAGCTTGTGTATCAGCAGCAGAACCGGACCTACAACACCAGATCTTATCATGAACTCTAGTCAGCTTGTCTGTAACACGGTTAGCAATGTATGCACCTGTGGTTGTACGGGAATCAGCACCTAATATCACACCATCCTTAAAGGTGACAGCCATACTGAATAAAATAATTCAATTGGATTATATCGCAATTTGAAAGAAAAGTTAGTAAATTGAATTGCCTTAAAGGTTAAACCTCGAAGTATCATGATATTGTAACATACATAGAAGTACCTAAACTGACTTCACCTTTCTTTAAACGATTGATGTCAACTTGAATACCGTTCATTTCTATATCCCAATGCCTTTTATATTTATTTAATGAAACACTCAGGGTCTCTAAAGCTGTGACATTAATGTAGTTTTCAGATCCCTTTGGTTTTCTTAAATATTCTTGATGCTATTTTGCCACCCAGAAGAAAAAAAACCGTTACCCGCAAACACAATTTGAAAAATATAAAGTGTCCATAATTAAAATAGCGTACATAGTGAATATTAGTATATGTATATATTCGAGTAGGATCCAATTAATGCGCTTTCTTTCTGATTGGAGAGCCATTTAATACACTGTCCTCTTCATGAGTATCTGATCTTTCATCTTTTCTTGGGTCCGCCTTAGGACTGCCTCGAGTACCTGGTCTTAGTGTTGTCATATTGTCGAAATTGAGACGAGTCGGTTTATACGGGGAGGTTCTTCTGGATGTACGTTCTGGAGAATGTTCCCATGCTGTACTTCCAATGGCGTTACGTGTAGGACTTACTCTAGGATTGATACGCTGTCCCTTAGCAGTAGCATTGAATAGGTTTGAAGACTTCAAGGGACTCGGAATGGCTCTTCTATAATGACTGATCATTGCCTCCATCTTTGTTCTTCTAATAGTTATTGAGCCAGGAATGGTGCCACCATCTTCCGGGGATATATTTCTTGCTGGTGTAGCTTGTACCGTTTTTTTGCTGTTTTCTACTATTAAATTTTCCACACTAAGTTCCTTCCTTCTTTCCCATCTAGTCTTCCATAAAAGTAATAACCCTCTTAGCGTAGCTCTATCCCATCTTTTCCTAAACATCTCTATAGACTCATTATTTCTTACTGTTTTGAGATGTCTCATCATCCACGTTCTTAGAACATCTGAAATTAGTGTAAGATTTCTTCTATCAATTTCATCTTGTAGTATTGTACCCATCTCCTCAAGTTTAACCATCTTATCTAACCACAGTGACAAACCATTCTGAAGTGTAGTACTGTTGTTTAAATCAATACTTATTTTAAGATTTGCTTCATGAGTTTCCAATTTAATCATCATTAAATGAATCACAAGTCTTTCAAGCTTTCTTATTCTCAGTTCATCTGCTTTAGTGGTTAGTTGAACTGAAAAAACCTCATTTTTCTGAAGAGCTAGACTGAAGTACTTCTTCTTAAGTTTTTGTCTTCTTTGGTTTTGGAAATATTGAAATCTGTTTTGTAGTTTGGCCTCTTTATGTAGATCTTTGTTCTCCTTCCAAATTCTCAAATACCTTGACACAACTTGCCTTTCAATTGAAGATACATCAATTGACTGTAATTGTAAATCCATTCTCTTGGAATGCTGATAACCCATCCTGAGTACTTGCATTGCTTTTAAATTGGTAAAGAGCTCTGATTGAATTTGTAACTCTTCAGTATCTTTAAATAATTGCAACCATTTCGTAAAGTACTTCTTTTGAACGTTTCCTGAAATAAAATTCCCTGCCCGGCTTTCAGAAGCCTTAATAATTGATGTCCTCTTATACCATTTTCTAAAAGTAGTATGAACAATGGAATTATTCTGAAATGTTGCCAAACTATTTCTCACTCTATATTTATCTCTCCATTTCTTTAAATATCTCAATAACAGTTCCTTTGACTGTCTTTTATTAAACTTTTTAGATCTTTGAACCAATAGTAATGTTGACATATATTTTTTCATTGCATTTGTCCTCAAGAATTCATTTGCTTTGAGATTTTGGAATAAATTCTTTTTTAGGACATGAAAGTACTTCAATTCAGTCCTTTCGTTCCTTATACTGATGAATGAATAATAATGCAATTTTTCCTTAAATCTTTTCAACCAGTATTCCTCGAAAACATATTTTAACAGGATAATGCCCAACTTCTCTATTGCTATTTGCTCACGATCTCGTATCTTATATGATCGAACCATGATTTGCAATGCTTGGTTTTTATTAAACTTTTTCTCTAGTATCTCTAACTTGTTATTCTTCAAAATCTTTTCATTCTTTGCAATTTTCCATTTATTTAATGCAGTCTGCATTAACATCATAGATCTTGACAAATCTGATTGATCCTCCAAATCCCTCACGTATTTCAATTTATCAACCCATTTATCTAACAGGTATTTTTGAGAATTTAATGGTTTAAATGCTTTTTTCCTCTTAGCCAATAACCATGTTTTAAATACTAACCTCTTTATCTTTTTAACTCTTATTTGTGCTATTTCACGTTGCTGTTCTTGTAAATGATTATTCTTGGCGACAATATTTGCAAAGACATGATTTAAGAAACGGGTATCTGCAACTTCCTCCATCTTATCAATGGAATCAAATTTCAATAATAATTTATCAAATGCAAATGCCTTTAATCTAAAATTATTTACTTCGATAGCTCTATAATTTTCATATTCTGTGAATCTCTTATATTTTCGTAACCATATCTGAAAGAATCTATTTTTAATATATTTCTCATAAAGGGACAACAATTTTGCCTTAAAATTACGCATATTATAATGTAATCTCCAACGTTCCATACTGTTATCCAATAATTTTTCATTTTTTTGAAAGTCAAAGTAAGTGAGCCTCATAATAAGATTATCCGGTTTCAATAAAAACTTTGTCATTATTGCCTGCAATTTATCTGTCATCTGATAATTGTTCATCAACTCTAATTGTACCGCTAATACGTTTTCATCCTCAAAGGGGTCCATATTTTCCTCAATCAAATTATTGATGTAGCATTGGAATATCTTTAAGAAGCTCAGAGACAACTTGTTCCTTATAAGAAATACCTGAATATTATTGAACAACCCCTGTAACACATTAGCATGCTGTTTCTGTTTAAGATAATAGTTTTCCTCTTCCTTGCCCCATACATGTATCGATTGAAGTCCGTCTGAAATATATTTGGACTCCAAATCAAACTCAGATTGATCAACCTCAAGACCCTTATACGCGGGTAGTTTGGCATTCAATTCCTCAGATTCATCCCCAGGAGGAACAAACACCATATGTTTCCTGTCCAATTCCGATAGATGCCGAAAGAGTAATTCTGTAGTGGAGACCTCCTCCTCTTGCTTCATTTGCTTGGCACCCTCATTGGCATTTTCACCTATGTGAGTGCTTTGGATAGGTTGGCCCCGCAACAATCGTTCTGTGGAGTCGTTCACCATACTGCATGCAGAGAAAACAAAGATACCTCCTATATGTCCTATCTTTGCGACCAATCTCACTGCTCCCTTTCTTTCTTTAAAACTCCTACTACCAAAGCGATGATTTCTCTATGTTTATTAATTTTCCAAATGTGAAGACAATAACTTGATGACACTAAATGAGACAGAGCCAAGAAGAGAAATCCCACCAACGAGAGGCAGAAAGAAGGTAGAACGACTCCACACACTTTTGAAGATGCCAGTGACTCTCAGGCTATCAATACAGTTACCCAATAAGCTTGATACGCGTAAACTACAAACCCCTAACTTTGCACACTGAGGTGCACCGATGCACACCCATATAGGGTTACACTCAAGTGTCAATTTTAGGAAAATACACATCGGAATATGTTTTTTTTGGTGAACACGTCAATCAAAAGTGGATTTTTCGTGGTATATCCTTACCAGAAACGCATTATATAATACGTTTAGAAGATTGAAACTGATATATATCTTTCTCTGTTCTCAATTTCTGATTGACTAAATATATTAGCAATTTGAACTCCCCCAATTGTTACATTTACTGTTATAATGATGTTCAAATTTTGGTGGTTGACTGCCATTACCCTTTTATTAAAGAATGTCCTGGCCGCAAGTGATTTCAAGCCTCCTCAGGCTTGGGAAAACGTTGACTTCCAGAGATACTACGAAGTTAACCATGCCTACACAACTGATGGTTACGATTTATCTATCAGAAATATTGCCTCCGGTGCTGTCTCTCAATACTATGTGGTCCTACCTGAAGAACTCAGTGATGAAGTCGCTATGTTTACCGCTGCTTTAAAGGATAAGGAAATTTTCTTACAATGTATGTTACTTCCAGATGTCCATGTGTTAGATGATGGTTCTAGAGTTCGTTATGGTATTGTTGAATTACCTATGCCAGTTCAACCAAAGCATGAAGTCGCTATTTTCATCAAGTTATACTACACCAAGAGAGGTGTTCCATACCCAGCTCAAATTAGTCCTTCCACTAAACAAACCTTATTATTAGATACCTTTAGATTACCATTATCCCCATACCAAACCGTTAGTGGTATGACTTACATTGTTGGTTCTCCATCTGTATCAGAATTACATCCTCCATCTGAAAAGTCCCAAAGAGGTAAGATGAAGAGTGGTTTATACGAAATCGGTCCATTCTCTGAAATCCCTCCTTTCACCATCGAGAAGACTGACTTAGTATTTGAACATGATTCTCCAATCATTGAGGTCAATGACTTAAAGAGAGACATATGGGTTTCTCACTGGGCCTCTACAACTCAATTTAATGAATACTACGAATTAACTAACCAAGCCGCTTCTTTAGAAAAGGGTTTCTCTAGACTTGAGTACATGAAGGCTGTTCAAGCATCTCAAGGTAAAGGTGGTGCTTACTTAGCTGCTTTCGGCATGACCTTACCTGAAAACTCTACTGACCCATACTTCACTGACAAGGTTGGTATGGTTTCTACTTTCCAATTCAAACAAGATGTTCTAACCTTGAAGCCAAGATACCCAATTTTCGGTGGTTGGAACTACAACTTCACTGTTGGTTGGAGTAATCAATTATCTCCATTCTTACACGAAGGTGAGGATGAAGATATTTACGTCATTCGTTTCCCAGTTCTAAATGGTCCAGTTGATGCTGTTTATAAGAATGCTGAGGTTTCGGTTATCTTGCCAGAGGGTGCTGAAGTTCTTGATGTTGCTTCGCCACTTCCATTCGAAACTGCTAACGTTACTCGCGAATACTCTTATTTCGACTTGAAGCAAGGTCACGCTAAGTTGACTTTCTACTTTGAAGGTTTAGTCAGTGAACTTGGTTCCGGTGAAGTCTTGGTCAAGTACAAATATACTAAGGCCTCTATGTACAGAAAGCCAATTTCCATTGCCACATATGTCTTTGCTGCTTTGATGGGTTTGTTCGTCTTAAAGAATATTAACTTATCTATTTAAGTGAACTATAACATACTCACCATTAATTGCACTCCAAACTAAACCCTGTAATTATTATTACAACTTCATTTTTATAAAAGTACCAATTAACTACATAATTGTATCTTAAATGGGTATATACTGAAAATATTTATCAAAAAGAAAACAATATAAAATTCTCTTTAAACTCCCTTCCAAACACACTTCTCAACCATTTCAGAATTCTTAGTACCAGCTGTCTTTATCAGACCAATAGTTTCAAAATCAAACAGTGCCTGCATAAATAAAATCACAACCACTTTGCTAAAGACAATTTCATCATCATTATCATTTTTCTCAAGAAAGTTCTCCACACTTTCATCTGTTTCACTACACTCCTTTAAAAATCGCAGGATTTCACCCCTTGGAATCGTCTCCTTAAATGCAGTGTAAAAATCATACAGATTAAGAAGCACCGGCGCTTCTCGATACAATTTAAATAATTGGCCAACGACTGGGCCTATCATCTTGTTTAAGACCTTTAACGACTCCATTTCTTTGTCATCTTTATCTATCTCATGCAATGGAAGGACTTTTTCCCAACTCAATAGATCGTCTTCCATGTTACTCTTATAGTACGGAAACATAGCTTGTGTTAATAGCCCATTATTGTTATCCAGTGTAAAAAGTTCTTGAAATATAGTATCGATTGGTTCGAATTCTAAATCTGCTTTATAAGGCTCGCATGAAGGCCAGTTGCTCAAGTATGTCGATAATCCACCAGTTAATAAATTATAATATAACTCAATAAGGTTGTAATTTTTGATATTACATTTCTCTTCCAGAACTTCTACAACAAACTTTGCATGTCCATTAATTGGATTCTCTCTAACCAAAAATTCGACAAAGAATTGTTCTAATGTTGAATCTTTATTAGTTAATAAATTTGACACCTCTGAGGTTAATGCACCTTCCTTGATCAAACCGTCGAGGAAGAACATATACGTTGGACATTTGGATAATAATTTATAATAGCTATCGTTCAAAAATTCCACATTAACAGGATCAATAAAGACTGAGAAAGGGTTTTGATAGAAATATGACATGAGCGCATAATCAAGGATTTTTGTTAGCAATTGCAAATTATGATTTGTATTGTTAGCCATCTTATCTAAAATAAATCGAACAAATTTCACAGAAAGGTTCAGCTTACTATCGACCGTATCCAGAAAACTTTGGAAAATACGATTACCATGTTCAAACCCTTTATTGCTCGAAATGTCTAACTTATGATAATTTCTCTTTAACTGTCTTAAGGTTGACTGTTTTAAATTTTTTTCGATAATTGAAAGAGTCGTGTTAATATTAAATACTAAACTGATTTTCACATGCTCATACTTTAATGCACTTTTCAATAGAACGATAAAATTATCCAATGTTAAGAAATTCATGGAATCCACATCTTTTAAATTGAAAACAATATGCAGATCTCTATTAAATAGAGTCTTAAAATTTTCTACAAGTGTCAAATCATAAGAAACATCAATCTGAGAACCTTTCATATCAAATACCATATTATTTTCCATCTCATCTTCCTTTTGTCTGTCATCATCTCCCTCCTTTGCTTCGTCCCGATCATTCAATTGTGAATCTGCATATGAGAAAAGCTTAAACATTGATCTTCTCAGCATCATTCTAACATTCGGAGATTCCTTCGGTGTTAAGTCAATTATTACATTTATGACTGATTCATCGTTTTTTTTAAGCTCAAGTTTAGTAGTGCTATTCGAACCTATTAAAAATAAAGTTTTGAAGTGGGGAATATGTGTTTTAGTTTTAGGATCATCTTCCAAAATTTTGGAAATTTCTCCCTTCAAATCAGATTCAATACCAGAAATAATATCGTCGACTTGCAAATGAAAATGAGTATGCAATTGATTATATAATTCCCATCTTTTCTGCACAACCTCTATTGGTTCATTATTATCTAAGAGCTTAACAAAAGGTACATGGTCGCCATCCTCCACATTTAGATCATTTCTCAGTTTCGGATAAATTGTAGTATGTGTTTTTTGTGCTTCTGCAAAATTTACAATATTCATTTTACCCTCAATAATCCAAACTTTAGTTTATTTGGCAGATCATTTATTGAAACTGTTTTATTCCCTGTGCATCTGAAAACATTTTTTTTTGTTTACATTACAACTCATTGTATTTTCCGAAAAACTTGAAATAAAGGAAATATACTAAACTTTTGAAAAAAAATAATTGTAGACAGCTAAATTGGGTATATTAACTAAAGTTAAACAGAAATGACTATCTATATGTATAAATTTAATGCTATTTTAATAATTTAATCGTAATGAAAATTTGTAACCACTGTCTTGAGTGTATTGAGGTTATAATATTCGTCGTCTTCATCATCCGAAACAGGCGCGCTTGCGTTATAACCTTCCACACCCTGTAAAGTAATCATTTGGACAGACTTCCTCAAGTATGTTAATGTATCAATATGCTTCTGGGTCTCTTCTGAAAGCGGTTTTAATTTATATGTAGGAGACAACAATTTCAAGCCGTCTAGCCAGGTAAATTTCAATTCTTTGGTATCAACATATATCGTCAATAAATTCTTTTGATTCCTGTCCAGAAGTTTAATACATGTGTATATCGTCGTTGAATTTAAATCAACCAAATCAATCGAACTTTTTATTTTCTCCTGGGATGTTTTAATGTCTTCACTCTCAAAAGTTGAAATACTCTTGATAGGAATTACAGTCGTCGGTGACATTGATGGTTTATTTGAACTTATAGAGGATGGAAAAGTAATTTTATTATCATTATCAACCACTGGAAATTCTTCGGTTTTGGAATCAAATTCTCTAACTAATAAATCTGCTTGATTATCTGAAACAACAATGAAATAGACGCGTTGTGCTTTCCTATTGATATCAACTGGGTTTTGAGAGTAAACCCAATTACCTTTTTGCAACGTCAGTAGTCTTTGGTGACGAACAAAATCATACACCTGACTATTTAACGTGGAAGCGAACTCAGTCATACGGTTGGCCCATTTAGCTGTTTGGATTTCCTTCATATTATCCAATTCAAACTGTCTCATGATTGTATAATCCACAGATTTGATAAAGTCGTATGCTATAACGAAAAGTTCTTCCAAAGTTTTATTTTCATATTGTTCATATAGAACTTGGTCAAGCCTTTCTAATAAAATTGGCACTAGTGTATATAATGCCACTATGTCAGATTCAGTTTTAGATGTCGATTCAATCCATATTCTCAATTTAACTTTCACCAAATTGTAAAGAAATCTTTCCTTATTAATAATGAATGACATCATATATGGCTTTTCAATTAACTTAGATTTTTTACTTAAAAAGAACTGGGATAATTGAGCTGATACTCTAAAAATGGTTCCGTACAACGGAAATGTGTTTTCTCCAAACAATAAATGCTCAATTAATTCTTTCTTGAAAGAAGTATCTGGGTTCTCCAAAAACATAAGGATATCAATAATTTGTAAAACATCCAGCATATCTGCATCCATCCATCCGGGATCTGCCGCATCTAATTTTTCCCTCAAAAGTTCATTTCCTTGGACTGTTTCATTAATCACCTTATTGAGTCTGTCCCTGAGATAATCACAGTCTCGAAATTTGACAGATGACAAAAAGTCACACACTTCAATTCTTTGTGGAACAACTTCTTCAATAATCGCATGTGATACCACTAAACTTTCAGATTGCAATAAAAGTTCAGTAATAAGAAGTGTGCAATGACTTTCAATGGACGCTATATGTACCTGAGACATTAAAATTGCAATCCGTAAACGGTCGAATTTTTTTAACTTCATTAAAATTTTAAAGAATGAACCAAAACACCTTATACTTTTTATCAACAATGGATCATTTAAAGATACTTCTCTGAAGTAGTTTAGGATTGCATTAAGGAGAAGAGACTCTTTGTGTAAAAATTCTAAAAATGGGATAAACTGAAAAGCATATATTTCTGGAGTCCTTAAAAATTCTGTAAATATTATGGTGAACATGGTTAAAATAGAATCCCAGTTTATATTTGGAATAATTGTACTTAGAATATCCAGCATCATTTTTTCTTTAATTACTTCATTGAATAACACATCAGGACTACAGTAGGTAATAAATGAAATGAATAGAGGGTTCAACAGAGTGGAATCTAGCTTGTTATAACCTTTTATAAGCACTTTAAAGCAAAACTCAGATTCCTCCTTTGACATTTTCTCAAAGTCAAAAGGTAACCGGTGTAAAAGTGTTTGAACTCGTTGCAAGTCTTGATCAAAGACGAAGGATAATGTAGATTGACGCTTCCCTTCTTGTTCTATTGCATTTGACGAAGCTACTGATTGTTCCGTTGAAGATACTTCTATTTTATTTGAGCTTGGCAAGTCCATCTCCATCTAATATTAATATTAGAGTACCTTCACACAATTTTGAAACTTTTACGTTGTCTTCTACGTAGATAGACATTAATTTTTTCAATGTTTCCCTTGCTATCCTCTTTATCCGCTTCTGCTGGATGCTTTTTAAATACAATTTGATTTCCGACAATTCTAATCTGTTATTATGAGAGAAATTTTAAAGACAAGTTCAAAACCTTAGTCCACTCACTATCAAAGACGATTGGTGATTACCATTCGTTACAATTACTGAACTGAATGTCAAAGGCTTCAACATCAGAACCCATAATGCCCCTTTCGGTGATGAATAACGAATCCAATGATACTCTGATTACATTGGATGAGTACATCTCTAATGTTCTACCTCTACATCTACAGAAGACCTTTTTAGAGAATATGGAAGGAAGAGATTACTTAGAACCTAATTTTATAAAGGAATTGCTTAGCTCAATACCAATAGAAAATTATAATGGAAGCCAGTGGAATTCTAATATGGTAAATCCTAGCCCCACATACTCCAGCTCCTTTTGCTCCCGGTCATTTGCTGAAGGCTTGATCCTGGGTCAATTAAGTGTAATCATAATATTGATAGTTTTTATCAAATTCTTTATATTTAGTGAGGGAAGGTCGAAGGATAAAAATCCTCCAGTTCATATAGTCTCATCAAAAGGTAACCAGGGATCGTCAAAATCATCAACACCATCCTTAACCCAAGATATCTCTCCAATATTAAAAAGAGGAGGTAAAAGTTATTCTGAGCTATTGCAATCTGGTGCTGTTAATAAGAATGATGATGATGATTCAGAAAACGAGACTACTCTTCAAATAAGAACAATTCTTGAAAAAACTTACTATAATGTTGACAACCATAATCCTGAATCACTTGATTGGTTTAACGTACTAATTGCTCAGACCATACAGCAGTTTCGTGAGGAAGCATGGAGTAAAAACAATATTCTTAATTCACTAAACAGTTTTATCAAAAGCAACTCAATTCATTTACCGGACTATTTAGATTCACTGAATATCACTGAATTAGATATTGGTGACGACTTCCCAATTTTTTCTAATTGTAGAATTAGGAATGAGAAGAGGAAGTTAGAGGCAAAGATAGATATAGATTTAATTGATCGATTATCTTTAGGTGTAGAAACTAGATTATTATTGAATTACCCAAGACCAGGATTTATGGCTTTACCAATCAAATTAACAGTCGCCATAGTTAGATTTCAAGGAACACTTACAATATCTTTAACAAGAGCTGATGAATTTGTTCACACAGGTAAAACAAAGAAAAGTACAAATGCTTCAGAAATAAATGAGGAAGGAGATGATGGGTATTACTTCATGTTTTCATTTTCGCCTGAATACAAAATGGAATTTGATACAAAATCTTTAATTGGTGCAAGATCGAAACTGGAGGATATTCCCAAAATTACAAGTTTAATTGAATATCAAATTAAAAAATGGTTTGTAGAAAGGTGTGTTGAACCGAGATTTCAGCTAGTTAAGCTTCCTAATATTTGGCCAAGAAGTAAAAATACTAGAGAAGAAAAACATTCTGAGAATGAAACAAAGAATAACAAGATGTAAATAATGCTAATATTTAATTATAAATGGTATAACGTAATATCACCAGATATATCAATCCTACAGTGTTGTAAGTCACATTTCAGGCCATATTCTCTTTCCAAAAAAATAATTTCTTCTTTTGCAATTGAGAGAGGATCATCAGGTACCCACAAGGTCGAATAATTACTCTCAAAGTTTATCTTAGGAAGGTGTACATTTTTTTTCTTCCTAGTTGGAATGCCTTCCTCAGGTGACAAGTATTCTTGGTCTTCATTTTGTGGATGTGACTGGGACATCGTGTCAAATGGAAAATGATTTGATGTGAACACGAATCTCTTTGAAATTTTATGATGACTCGTGACTGTTAACCCAAAGAGAACTATCATGAATGCAGATAATACATATTCATTCGAAAGCGTAAATAATCCAAGTAGAAAAAATTGCAGAAAATAGATCCCACTGTAGAGTTGTAGTAATGCTTTTTGATATAGCCTTCCATGTGTCTCTGATACATTTTTCTTACTATATTGAAATTCGAAGAGGTATTTGAATGAAAAGAATATAAGAATAAACGACACACAGCTTAAAGGCAAGATTACTGGAGATATAATACTATAGATTATACCAATACAACCGAAAACCGAAAATAAGGGATATATCGATCCCCACTGGAATGTCAATGAATTCTGAATTCTGGAAAATCGTGTATGGGGTGTATAAATGGTTGATTTGTAATAAAATAACTCCTGAATCAATTCCCATATTCTAATTAAATTTCCACCAAAATATGCCAGGCCTCTCACAATTATAAATGAACAAAAGAAATTTGAGCTTTTTGGCAGCTCATGTGCTAACAATTTTGGAATACTTGTAGGATTGTTAATGAAGTTTTCTATAACGAAAGAGATACCCGAGGATATAGTAACAACCATAAACAAGTGGACAAATAGGAAAACGAAGAACCAATTTTGAGTATCTGTTTCTACTTCGGCACCTGTTGTACATCCTTTCAAATAACTGAAAAATCTAAAAATGTACGGAGCACATTCAGTTAGGAACACCAGAGTTGCGATTGGTATTATCGTCATCAAAATATCCGTAAGAAATTTTGAATGTATAATTTCGAAATCTGTTGGGACAAGAACAATTGACTCTAAATACGGAATCTGCGCAATTATTCCGACAAATGCTATGGGGATAACCCACCCAACAATAATAGTAACTTTTAAAATGTTTGAAAGCATAACTCTGAGTGTAGGCGGTAATGATACTGGGGTAAGTAAATTTGACCAAATAATATCATTCGGATTCAAACCAACCAAGGTATGTTTACAATTTTCTCGGCTAGCCTGATTAAACATATACCAGAATAAGTGGGCTGCCTCAGCAGAATTAAAGGTAACAAATGCCTTTGAATAGAAAAGGTTTGTATCCTGAATATCTCCTCTTTCGTATTTTAATGAAAGTTGAATATCTTCTTCCAACGATTTTACAATAATTCTATAGGATTTCAAAAGTTCCCTTAGATGAATATCTAAAATATTTAAATATTCTTTCTTTTTGAAAGAAAATTTCCAACTTTTATACCAGCTTTTTTTATATCCAGGGCCATGTAGAGTGTTGACCTCGAAATTAAGACGATTTCGGAATGTTTTTAGATAAAACAAAAACTTATTCAGATGAAATTTCCTTATTGTATTAAGCTTTGAAAGAACTTTGCATACACTTTCTCTCTCTTTTTTTATTTCTAATTTTAGAAAAGCTCTGGAATAGAACTTCTCTAAAACTATTTCCAATAGAACTTTTTCTAAATTCTCTTCAATTTTTAGGAGAGTTTTCCAATTTTGATAGATTTTCCTGTAATTTCGAGGAATAAAAGAAATACTATCGACTTTTCCAATATTTTGAAAGTTTTTCATTAAACATTCCTTTTGTGTGTCAATATTATCCACAAAGAGCAGATTTTGAAATTCGTTTCTTATTACCCACTTGTTGGAAATTTCTGTAATAACTTTAAGTTCGGAAATTAATGCCATATGAAACCAACCTACTACAGCTACACATAAAATGAAGTGAATTATCAATGTTCTTGAATTTACAGAGGACATATTCAGTCTGTCTAAAGAGAAATCCCCATTTTCTTGGTTCGAGAGATAATGTATGGGGATTAATATAGGGAAATTTAATGAGGACAATGAGAAAAAGAATATAGAGAGAAACTTTAGAAAACGAAGAAAAAGATAACCATCAAAGTCGTTTTTATCTCTATAATCGTCAATTGGCCTGTTCCAGAGTTGTAACAACCAATGCTGTTTGTATCCATCTGGATTCTTCAGTCGCTTCGCTTGATAAAGGTTTTTAAACGTTACTCGAAGACATAAAAATATAATGATCTGTATAATAAACCCCAAAATGGAAGCTTCCAGACCTGAAATGAAAATTTGTATTGACATACCTTCCTGTTTATGAGCTGACCCGGCTCTTGTGGAGTTTCTAAATTTCCATATAATCGTATCCGTATGTGTGTAGTTTTGAAGGTGGGGGTAAAATGTTGACATTTCCCAAGAATCTCAAACATTTTGGTTTGAAATTTATTAATTACATTTAAGAATGAACTTTAATTTACTCCTATTTTTTGTTTCTCGATTTTGTGTCATCTGTTTCAATAACGCCTAAAAACTTAAAACTACATTTTATTTTGTCCCAATAACAGAAGCATATAAAATTATAATTACTAAACGTCTCATTTTACAAAATACGTGACATTTCTGGCTTCTTCTAAAGTAGAATTCAGTTAATATAATATCTATAGTAATAGGAACATATATTCTCAGACGTCAAATAAAAAGATCTCTTGGCCCAGTTGGTTAAGGCACGGTGCTAATAACGCCGGGATCAGCGGTTCGATCCCGCTAGAGATCATTTATTTTTTGCATCATAAACAGTGAGGACATTTGTTACACCACTACAATATGGAGGTTTATTCAACAACGATAGACAAACCGATGAGATGCTACTAAGAGCAAACTAAGTCTAAACATACACATTCGTTTCAAATCAACGATATATCCACAATATTCAGTCGAATGTCATCAGAGGTGAGGTTGTGAAAGTTATACCTGCATTTCTATATATATTACATATGCCTTAATACTTGAGTAGTGTATATCTTTTTAAGATAAGTCTAAACTTTTAGATTATTTTCTACCCATTTTGCTTCCCTTCTTAAACTTCTTTCTACCTTCGCTGCTTCTTTGTCTCTTGTAAGATCTTTCTTGATCATCAATACGGTTCTTCTGAGTCTTCTTATAGGCACGACCACCATCTTCCATTGTTTCTTCTCTCTTTCTCTTCCAACTGTTGTTTTCCTTTTTAGTCTTTGATAGTGCATTTAATAATTTGGCATTTTTCTTCTCAGATTCACTCTGGAACCAAGTTCTTCTTGGTCTGGATTGGATCTCCTCCTTATGCTTCAACATATTTTCACCCTTCTTTAATTGCATTTCTGCACGTAAGATTTCCTTTTCTTCCTTTTCTTCTACCAAAATATCTTCAACAGTTTCTGAATTCTTCTCTATTAACTTATTAGTTTCTTCAATTTGAACCCAATCGACATTTCTACCCAAGGCTCTACCCGAAGTACCCTTCTTTGCTTCCTTGGTAACGTCTTCGACACTCTTAATAGCATCTCTTACAATACTTCTATCTTGAGATGATTCACCAACTAAGGTAACAGAACGACCTTCCCTGCCAGCTCTTGCAGTACGACCAACTCTATGCAGGTAAATTTCGTAACTCTTTGGCATATCATAATTAATGACGACTTCGATCTTTGGAATATCTAAACCTCTGGAAGCTAAATCTGTACAAATTAAAACTGGGACCTCTAAACTCTTAAATTTGTTCACGGACTCTAAACGTTGCTCTTGACTTAGAGAACCATGCAATTCAGCAGCACTCATACCTAACAAACCAAGAATAATTCTTAATCTATGCGCAGTTTCCTTTCTTGCTACGAAAACGACAATCCTCTTTTGACCAGCACCATCTAATTTTCTTATCAAATTGAATAAAAGTGCTGGTTTTAAATGATCTCTTTTACGAATACGAACGAATTCCTGGACCAACTTGTTAGCAGCTTGCTTTGGAGGATTGATCATAACTCTAACAGGCTTCTTTAAAGATAAAGAAACTAACTGCTTAATCTTAGAGTTCATTGTAGCAGAAAACAATAGATTTTGTCTCTTGGTTGGTAATAATTGCATAATTTCATTTAATTCCTCTTGGAAACCTTCTTCTAACATTCTATCAGCTTCATCCATCACTAAAATTTCAACAGAATCAACATTGAAACTGGAAGAGTTTCTTATATGATCAATAAATCTACCTGGAGTAGCAATAACAATATCAGGTCTAGCTTTCAATGCTTGTTCTTGTTGTCTTAAGTTTAGACCACCAACGGCTAAACCAAAAGTAACGTCAGTAACATATTTGGCAATCTTCTTACCAACATCGGAAATTTGAATTGCCAATTCACGGGTTGGAGTTAAAACGATAACTCTTGTGGAAGCAACCTTGGCTGGCTTATATAATAAACGTTCAATAATTGGAATCATAAAGGCAGCTGTTTTACCAGAACCAGTAACGGCACCTGCAATAATATCCTTACCTAATAATGCAATTGGAATAGTAGCACTTTGAATTGGAGAAGGCTTGGTGTACCCTAATGCACTTAAACCCTTCAGGACTGGACGAGACAATGACAAACTATTAAAATTATCGTATAATTGCTTCTTTGCTTCTTCGCCTTCATCTTCTGGCGCATAGAAATCTGCAATAGCTTCAGCAGTGTCAGCATCTTCATCTTCACCTTCACTGTCACCACCATTCATTGCTTCCATGTTAGTCAGAGCAGGTTCCTCTTCTTCTTCTTCTTCCTCCTCTTCCTCCTCTTCCTCTTCATCATCATTCTTTTGTTGAGATGCACCCATACCAAAACCATCCATAGCTAAATCATCGTCATTTTCATCATCTTCGTCATCTTCCTCTTCTTCACTTTCGATACCTTCAACATGTGCCATCTTGATCAAACCACCCTTTCTCCTAATAATCTTATCTAAATCAACATCCTTTTTAATATCCTCACCTTCCTTAGCGTTGGCCTTATCACCTAAAAAGTCCCAACCTTGGAACTCAGAACCATTTAACAATTCGTCGTCATCCAAATTGAACTTGAAATCAGTATTCAAATCTTGTTTAGCGTCCTCATTATCTGATTCATTAGAATTGTTCTTCTTAGCCTTCTTAGCCTTCTTCTTTGGTTTAGTCTCTTTCTTCAAGGTGACATTTTCCTCGTCAGAAGCATCTAAATCAGGAACATCGGATTCACTATCACTGATTGTTGGAACAAAATCCAAGGCATTAAACTTCTTTAATTTAGGAGCCATAACTAGTGTATTTATGAGAATGTGGATACGCTTTTAGGCCAAAGTAAAGTTAAACTCTTTACAACTCAATAACAGTTTTAGTTCACCTCATCGCATCGCATATCTAGATAATATTTTTCATTTGAAAAATTTTCTATACGTGAAAGGTGACATTATAAAATAGACTAGCTTCACTTCACAAAAGTACAATACAATATGTCATTTTATTTACATCACTTGAAATGAGAAGATTAAATCACACATCTGGCGAGATATACAATTTTAGTAAATGTGATATCATTTAACAACTGTCTACTTTTTAATTTTTGTAGGGGATATCCAAAAGTCACATTTACTATTTTTATCAAATCACTTAAGCTACGGATGGCTGTAATAAAACCATTTCGATTGGTTTATTTGCTCAAAAAGATCCCATATAACCCAATATGAGAGGTACTCAGAAATATTTCTTCCTTACAATGGTACCTATCAAATTGAGTTTTTCCACTCCGGGTAATCAACAACATATTAGTAAGAAAATTAACTCGCCCCCCCGTTAAATCCCAGATCATATATATAAGGGACTTCGAGAGAGCAAATATCTGAGTAGTCAAGAAGGAAGAAACCATAGATAATAACAATCAATACAAAATACCAATGTCTGAACAATCAAAAGCACAAGGTGAAACATCCAACAAACCAGAAGGTGGTTCCAAGCCAAAGCCTTGTTGTGTCTGTAAACCTGAGAAGGAAGCCAGAGACCAATGTCTGTTATTCAATGGTACTGAGGGACAAAGTTCTGAAAAATGTAAGGAATTCATTGAAAAGTACAAGAGTTGTATGAAGGGTTACGGATTTGAAATATAATCTGCTTTGTTTACAACATTTTAAATATTCATGAAAATGACATAGAATTACCTACGATCTTGTATATATATGAAAATATGGTAATTTGTGTGAAATATATGCAAATTATATTTAATATGTAATTTATTTAAGTAAGATTAAAATCAATTTAATCTATTGTTTAAGATTAACTAAATGTATTAGTTCGTTTTCTTCATTATCTTCGTGATCACTTGAAAATCTCAGATTTTCAACAATTGGCTTACCTACCCTTTCAAGGTTATCTGAAGCCCATAAAACATCCAAGTGAGAGTATTCATCGATGTACCAAATTTTGTAATCCAAATTGTTTTCATATTCTACAAAATGGTTAATTAACCTTTCACCATCAACTAATCTATCTTGTTTTGGAACAAAAATTAAGATATTTGGGTTAGATTTTTTATCATTTGGATTGACATTTTCAAACCAAGAAGTCTTTTCAGGAAAGTTCACTTCAGGATAATTCTTGAAACTTTGTTTGCGTGGATCATTACTTAACCACCATTGCATTAATTTGACGGATACATGAACTGGTGAGAATAGGAAATGTCTATTTCTTAGGTTGGATCCACCCCATAGGCAATCATTCCAATCAAAGAGATAATTGAAGATTGCATAACAGATATACGAAAAGAATGCTCTACCGACACAGATATTTCTGACAGTCATCATGATTCTTAAGAAACATTTGTTTCCAAAGAGTAACTTATTATCGACACCCATGGATAATAATTGTAGTACAATACTGTCTGTTAACAATGGACCTGGATAACAGGCTGGAGCCAACGCAATAAAATTATCGATATCGTTGACAATGTCATTATAATTGTTAATCATGGCTAGGAATACTTGTGATGTTCCTTGAGAATGACCCACGACAGAAATTTTTTTAAACTTTGTTTGACACTTCACATATTCAACTAAAGTAACAAGATCGAATTCAGCCATTTCTCTAATATCCCAATCCCAATATTCTTCATTATTTTCTTCCATATGGAAACCAATTCTGTTGTTACCTAACCAGACATCATATCCTAATGAATATAAGTAATACGCAAGAGAATTTCTACCACCGGAAGCAAACGAACCCGAACTTTGCATTAATCCATGAATCATTAAAAATGGTTTCCGTCTAACAGTGTCATTTTCAGGACGTTTTAAATGCCAGACATCCAATGTATGATTATCCTCTGTCTTAATTTTGACCTCTTCTATTTCAATCCCATAAAGGTTATAATAATAATTTAATGAGGGAATTAATTGTTCCTCCATGAGACTAACTCTATCATTATCATTTTTCCTTTTAATATCGTAATAATTTTTTTTACCTTTGCATATTACTTCCTTATCATCATGAATAATTTTCTCTGAACACTTTTCGATTCTTGTAGATGAGCTACGAGTATCTCTATGTTCCTCTCTTACATCGAAGAAGGTTGTAGTTTGATGATGTATTATTGAAAGTAGTAGAACTACACCCATAAATGAGTTCACCACCACGGCAGAGATCACCGTTGATAACGTATCTGATAATTTTTTAGTGACCATCTTATATTATTCTTTTTTTTTTGATAAACGCTGAAAAAGAAAAAAAGTGTAGATTAGTTATGTAAACACCAAAAGGATTGATTTAATAAACTTGCTAAAAATAAATGAATGGATTTTTCACAACCTTGTGTTTACTTCCTGTTTTTCTTCTTTCACCTTTTTGTTTTAGTTTGACTCTTGTTAAACTATTAAAATGTATATCCACGTTACCTTTACAAATATTCAAATGATTATATTTATATAGATGGATATTTGGATTAACTCCTTGGGGACTAAATTTGTTTTGGTAGTAATAACTCCTAATCGGATGGGATTATTGTGTTTTTGTCCTCAGGCGATTTCTTACTAAGTAATGATTTTTGTCGCCGCAGAAATCTATTTCGGATCAGTTCTGCTTTGTTCCTTCGTCGTTTAGAGGATTCGCGTTTCGTCTGTTGTCGTTTATAAAAGAAGGAAGTAGAGGTTGCGGAGGTAATAATAGTGACTATATTGAGGCTTATATGGTTTGCGTGCCAAGACATGAAGATGCTTTTAGCTTGGTGAATTGAAAATAAAAGGTCATGGTTCTTATCTCTAGTTCTAATACTGTTCCCAAGGCATATTCAGGTGGTACATACACACACACACACATACCTGTTCTGGTACTGTTCTGCACTATATCCTGCAATTGTCAACTATTTCAGGACCCAGACAAAGCCAGCGAAAAATAAGTTCCAGTAACTCCATATGCGGGAGAAATGTGAAAGAGAGAACCGATAACTCAGAAATCGTTAGATAACACCCAGTGATTTTCTCAGCCATGATTACCCAGCTAGCAAGAGATATAGTTATATTAACAAATAGCGCAGGATTGCCCCACTTAGTGAATCGTTGCAGTTTGAAGAGATAAGGGTCTTTTGTATAAACGAGAGAGAGATGGTATGTTGCTACAAGTGTTTGGAGTTAGACAGAGGGGGACTAGTAGTAAATAGTATTTGTAAGTGGCTGCCGTCTATCGATTTATACCTGTATCTGTTTTGTTTGCTGTATCTAGAATCCAGTTACTTCAGGAAAGGCAATCAGAACTATATGAGTCTCGCCCTAGACAATGTTACAGTGTACTCTATAAACGATCTGTTGTCAAAACTCTAATACAGAAAGCAACTCTCAGCGAGTGCCTTGCAACCAAGACTCTGATTATTGCACTTGTTATTCAAAGAGGGATATGCTACCAAAGGAACCGGTAAACCTTCTTGAAATAATGGCAAACATATTCAATCGCTGTCTCTCGTAGCTAACAGAGAACTATCTCGGTTACCCGTTACTCGACAGATACTCTCCCCTTCCCAAACTTCTCTAAACAATGGAATGTAGATTCAGGGCTGTTTTACACGTGGAGCCCTAAGATACCCATCCATTTTGGCCTCCAGCCCTACTTTTTGAGATGAGCACAAGTTACTCCTGCACGATTTTAATGCACAGCGCAAAAATGATTTGCAACTAACATTAAACCTACAGAAAAAATTGCAGTTAGATTCACTGACTGTTTCACTGAGAAATGACAATTTGGGGATTCAGATACTTCCAAATCCTCTCCCAATTGGAAAAAAAATTTCTTTTAGATCACTTTCTATACTTGATTACTACTGGTTCCCCCTCATCACTACTTCTTGCAAAGATTAACCAAGATCAAATCAAGAAGATTCATTTGAGGGTTACATTATATATCGATTCCTGGCTACGCACCAACGGGTAATTTTCATACATCGCTAATACTATTCAGTAACTACATCGAAAACATTCTAAAGCTGATAAATACACACAAGCACCAAAAGCCCACCTCACAGTTCACCCTTTGTCTTGTGAACCACCCAGTAAACGAAACAAAAGTCAACAAGTTGCAGCAAAACTTAACAGCTGCATTTATATCCCATACTCTCTCCATTGATTAAAATACATTACTTCTATTGGATAGACAAGCTCTTCGCTAAGGAAAAAAAAAAATATCTTCTCTACGCAAAAATTTACTATACGTACTAAAAGATATTATTTTTTTTAACTGAAGTTAACACCTAAAAAACCTTAACGAAAAACGAAAACCCCACCCTCCTCAGAAACAAATTAGTGTCATCTTTATTCAAAATATGACAATTCACATTCCGAATAACTCCAACAACGATAATCCATCCTTGAACAAGGCAAAAGTTGATCCCTGGCAACAATTTACTTCTTCCTATTCAAATAAGAACAATAACAATAATTCTTCAAACATGGATGCTGAATTAGCTTCTATCGTGTCCTCTTTAAGTGCTTTATCCAATCCAGCTACAAACATGAACCAACAAAGTTTGGCTCATCAACAACTAGGTGGCTTTAGAAGGGGTAGTGCCTCAAATAGTGAAATAGGTTCAGATAGTATTCTAATGAATGGACCTGGTTCTTCCAATAACTCAACAACAACTAACAACCTATCGAATTTTGAACATTCCCCAATATTACAAAGATCAACTCAATCTGTTGGTACTGCTCCACCATACACATCTAATGTGTTTGATTTCCGTAACAAGAATTCATCGTTATTTAATGGCCACGCAAGCAACATTGGTCAAGGTAATACTTCTCATTCCCAATCTATCGATTTTAATATGAATGGCAGTTATACCATGCAAAATCAAAACACTAGAGTCAACCTAATGGGTCAATACTCTGCAAGTATCGCTGGCCCAATTTTAAACAAAGAAACCTATCATTATTTTAAGAATACTTATAACATCAACGCTAACCCTAATGAAGGTAGTATTCAACAATCTAATGCCTCAGTCGCTTCCTCTAATGCCGGTGGGTTTTTCCAAAAATTAGGTAAATCCTTAATTGAAGGTACCAAAGAATTAGAAACTGGCAATGGTCCTATCGTTGAATTGGATCAATCGTTTGCCAACGTTTCTCTAGGTTCTAACCAACGTATGACCAACAGCCAAACAACTTTGGATCAATCCAGTAGATCCTCTGAGACAGGTGAATACACTGACTATAACAGCAGTGGTACTGCCCCAAATGATTCCGTCAATCAAAACCAATTCATGAATGCTACTGGTGTCCCATCGTTTAAACCAAACGCTAACTATCAACAACAGATGCCAAATGGTCAATACTATTTTGGAAACTATCCTCAACAAATGTATGGTAATCCATATGAAAATATGAATGGATTCCAACCATACGGTATGATGGGTCAACAAAATTTTGTTCCACAGATGATGTATCCTCCAAATGTTGAGAATCAAACGCAAGACAACACTGAAAATAATAATACCAACAACCCTGTAAATGAAAACACTCATGGCGATAATTCCTCTTCTTCAAAGACTTCAAATCCGGAAAATGCATTACCTGTAAATAACTTTCCTGGTGCTTCAAGTCCAAATGGAAAAGAACAACAACAACAAATGATGTTTATGTCAGCACAACAAATGAATGAAGAGAATCCATACATGTATGTACAAAATCCAAATATGGGTTCACCTCCATACTATTTCAACCAGGCATACAACAACAATGGTAACAATGTAAATAATCATAAAAATGGTAACAAGGGCAAAAACAACTTCAAGAATGGTAAAAATAACAAGAATCAAATCGTTAATCCACAAGTTAATCCATACTTGGAACAACCTCAAAATTATAACGGTAATCCAAAATCATTCAAGAATCAACAAGGTCAATCTAATGCTACTACATTTTCTCCAAAAAATAACTCTTCAAATTCTTCTTCTTCCTTAGATTTATCCAACAAGGACGCTGTTGATTATGAGTCAAGTGGTGATAATACAGTTGTATTTAGTGATAACGACAAGAAGAAGGGATCAGCTACTCAACAACAGGTTTATCATAGATCTGCTTTGTTGGAAGAAATTAGAAACTACTCTACAAACAACGATTCCAAGGATGGTAAAACGTACAGTCTAAAGGACATCTTTGGTCATACTTTAGAGTTCTGTAAGGATCAATATGGTTCTAGATTTATTCAAAAGGAATTGGCTATTGCTTCACCATCTGAAAGAGAAGTCTTATTTAATGAAATCAGAGAACAAGCAATCATGTTATCTAATGATGTCTTTGGTAACTATGTCATTCAAAAATTCTTCGAATATGGTTCAAAGACACAAAAGGATATCTTGATTGAGCAATTTAGAGGCCGTATGAAGGAACTTTCCATGCAAATGTATGCTTGCAGAGTTATTCAAAAGGCTTTGGAATTCATCGATGCTAAGCAAAGAATTGAATTAGTTGATGAATTAAAGGACTGTGTATTGAAGATGATCAAGGATCAGAATGGTAACCATGTCATTCAAAAGGCTATTGAATGCATTCCAATCGATTTATTGCCATTCGTCTTAGAGTCTCTAATTGGTCACATCTATCATCTATCTACTCACTCCTATGGTTGTCGTGTGATTCAAAGATTATTGGAGTTTGGTTCTATTGATGACCAAAAGAAGATCTTAAATGAATTGAAAGATTTCATTCCTTACCTAATTCAGGATCAATATGGTAATTATGTCATTCAATACATCCTACAATATGGATCTGCTGGAAATTCTTCTGATATCATGATCGCTACTAAACAAGAAATTATAAACATTGTTTCTCAAAATGTTGTTGACTTCTCAAAGCATAAGTTTGCTTCTAATGTTGTAGAAAAGGCAGTACTATATGGTACCAAGGAACAAAAGGATTTAGTTATCTCAAAGATCTTACCAAAGGACAAGGCACATGCTGGCAACCTAGAAGATAATGCACCAATGATCTTAATGATGCGTGATCAATTTGCAAATTATGTGGTTCAAAAATTAGTCACCGTTACAGACGGTGAGGGCAAGAAATTAATAGTCATTGCAATCAGATCGTACCTTGATAAGCTAAATAAATCTAACTCCATCGGTAACAGACACCTAGCCAGTGTCGAAAAATTAGCTGCCTTAGTGGAATCTGTTCAAATCTAAGAATAGAGGCTCATATTAATCTAGTAATTCTCGTTCTTTTAATGTTTCCTAAATTGTCATAAATGTATATATTATATGTGTATAAACGATGTCTTTACACTGATATAATTTAACATTGTCCTATATTAATATCAAATCCCTTTTTTTTTCGTGTATATTATTATAAAATTAATTACATATTTATCAAGCTCAATTTAGTAGTGCATAACTGAAAGTCCAAGTCATGACAAACCCCAATAATTCTCTCATAAAACTTTCAAAAATTAAATCATTAATAAAGTTTTCATAGAAGTCACTTGGACAACCCCCACAAATCCAGATAATATAAATAAAGGCACATGAGAGATAAATCCCTATGAAAGTTAGAAAACCAGCAAATGACTCCAATTGTAATATACCAGTGACAACACCACTCACCAACGCTATCTTATCCATAAGTTTTACGTAACGTTGCTTATTCTCTATTATATTTGCAGATGATTTTACCATCTTCTTAAAGTCGTCCTCTCTAGCCATCGTGTGCGTATTCTCTCTTTGTATTTAAATGTAACGCTGTTATCAAAACCAAATATATCTTACTAATCAGGTAATATCCCTATTATCGATCTTTTGAATAGTCTTTGAAGTATATATAATCGGTTACAAATCCGTTCAATAAGCAAACTAATCAAATACTGTCAAATACACTTTTATATTTTTGGGTAAATTTATGAAGAAACAGAGAAGTCGGGTAACAAGTAGATGATAGTACATTCTAGAAAATAAATGGATCGCCACTTCCTAAAATTTTTCAACCTCATCGAGCGTACTTAATAACACACATAATGTATCTTGCATAGTTAAGACAGACGGCTAAAATTACAGATAACAGTTGCAATACAGCACATAATGCCTACTCAATTAGAAGAATTAGTCTCTTTTTTGCACTCTCCACAACCAGCTGCTAGACAAATTGCTCTGGACAACTTAGTCGGCTTCAGTACCGGTCCAAGTGCTGCTATCTTCAAGTATGACAACTTTAGCGCCATCAAGGATTTAAAGAACATCGCCAAGGAAAATTCTAAGGTCCTAGTACAACAAGCTATTACTACTCTAGTCAACTTATGTGATGACTTGGAAATGAGAGCTAAGATTGGTAACGATGTCCCATTCTTGAAGTTCTTAATCGGCAAGATCATTGATTTTGATAACATGTGTGCTGATGTCATGTGTATTCTATTGTGTAACTTGGCTAAGGAAGATTACATCACTGCTGTCTTCGATATGACTTTTGATATAAGCAAATTTAAGAGCAATGCCAAGTCTGTCTTCAAGAGTGGAAAAGCCATGGATTGTTTAATGGATTGTTTCCTTCAAGGTGGTGACAGAAAATTAAACAAGTTTGCAAACTTTGAATATCTGGCTTTCTTCTTTGCTGATGTTGCCAGATTCAAGAAGGGTAGAGAATATTTTATTGGGAAGCAAGAATACGATGGTCTTATTCCAATTTCTAAAGTTTTGTCATTCACCGAAGATTACGAAAATAAGACTAAAAGACAAGGTGTTGCTTCCCTTATTAAGAACTCTTTATTTGATGCTGAGGAACATGACCGTCTATTAAATGATGAATCTTTGAACTTATTGCCTTTTATTTTGTTACCTTTAGCTAGTGCCAAGGATGCTGAAATCGATGAAGAAGATACATTGAAGTTACCAGTTGAGCTACAGACACTTCCAGAGGGCAAGTCTCGTGATCCAGAAAAGTCCATAATCTGCATCCACTTAGAGAGTATATTGTTATTGTGTACAACTCATTCTGCTAGAGAATACATGAGAAATAAATCAGTCTACCCAGTTATCAGAGAATTGCACAAGCATATCGAAGAAGAAGATGTTGGTGAATTATGTTACAGGATTGTTAACATGCTAATGAGAGGCGAACCAGAAAGTGGTGCTGTTGAGGAATTGCCATCCAAGAATGCTGAAGATGGTGATGATCACAATGAAGAAGATGAAGACGATGACGATGACGATGATGAAGAGATGATTGAAGTTGCATAATTAACAAAGTGTTAGGATAATTTGATTCATAATATATAACATTAGAAAAAAGTAAACGGAATTTAAATTATTTATTGATATTTAATGAGGCAACCATTAACGCTGCTACTATTGGTATATGATATGCCAAGTAATATTGTGCATGGAAGGAAGAAAACTACGGCAAAGCAGTAATTCTATAATTACAATTCAAATATGAAAAAACATGGTATACTTAAACTAACAACCTTCTACTTCTTCAATTCCATGTGTTCGCCATCCACCTTTTTACAAAGCTTCTTTACAATAGCAAACATACGTTTCTTGTTCTCTACACCTGGGTATTTCCTTCTGATGGCCTTACCAAATTCTTTCACATTGACCTTCCCAGGACCCATAGCTTCAATAATGTCTTGCTCTGTTATTAGAGGGATTGTAGCAGAATCGTTTTCAATCTTAATTTTCTTCGTTGAAGGTTCTCCCTTGATTTGAGGTGATGATGAACCAGTGTTGGAGGCAGCATCATCCATACTACTGCTACTACGCTTCATTGCGGTAGTTGGGTTCCATTGACCTATAGGGAAATTATTTAAAATCTTCTTATCACCTTGTAAGATAACTATACCATCCTTTATACCCTTAACAGTAATCTTTGGCGTAATGTTCGCGTCTAAACTAGAATCTTCTTCCTCCTTAGAAGTCTTAGACTTCTTTGGCGAAGTTAGACCATGATTTTCCTTCTCATCTTCTTTCTTAACTTCGGCTTCTTGGTCTTCCAGATCAGATGCTGACAAATATGGATTAATCTCATCGTCATCAGAGTACAGTGCTGCCAGTTCAGTTTTCTGTAGACGCTCCCTCATCAATTTACCTTCATCATCAACCTTCTTGTCGTTAAATAAATCATCTTCATCATCGTCTGGAACTACCTCATCATCACGCAGACCCATGGCATTTGCCTTTAACATTTCTTTCTTCATTCTTTGCTCAGATTCCTTGTTTTCTTGTTCATTACCATCAATAATAGGAGCTTCTTCATCATCAGCAAATTCCTCATCATAATCTAGTTCCACCTCAGAATTATCATGATGTTCTTCTTCATCGTCTTCGCCTGTCCCTGCGTGCTGATCAGCGGCAGCCTTTAATCTTCTCTTTGTTCTATCATATCTCGTAGTGGTTGTACCAATATTATCTAGATGCTTCATTAACCAACGTGGCACTTCACCACTCTTTTTATCCATTCTTTTTTCTGCTTCCTCGATAGTTAATGTAGCGTATTTATTTCTTGCAGTAAACTTATAGACCTTATCAGCTGGAATCATGGTGAAACTACCATCATCTTCAACACTTAATAAAACGTAAGAATCAGAATTACCAGCCTCGTATGACCCTACCCAGGTATTGTAACCATCGAAATCTTCCATGACCCATGGGTAAAATTCTTCAAATCTTAATTTTTTCGCATTCTCATCTAAAACCTTCAATTGACGAGTTTTTCTCTTTGAATTAGTTCTCTTAGCACGACCACCACCATCTGGAGCAATATCAGCTAATGGATCAACAGTCCCCTCAGCATATTCATCGGGTTCATCTTTACCGTCGTATTTGACCATACCCACTTTTTCTGGATGCTCAGACTTACCAGCATCCTCTAACTGAGTCACCATTGGAGTGATATGACCTATATCGTCGGGAGTTGCTGTCTTGTCATTTTCTGTTTTTATTGAATTTTGATCTGTAGTCGTTGACGTTTGACCTAAAGTTGATATAGGCGCACCAGATAGTAATGTAGGAACTGGTGTTGCTGCTGGAGTGGATGCTGTATTATTGGTCAAACTTACAGATGATCCTGCACTTGGAATTGGTGTTCCATTTGGATTAGGAGCACCATTCATTAATCCTAATTTTTCTTGTTCTTGAATCCTCTTATAATCAGCAATTTCCTTTTGTCTTTGAACGATTTCTGCTCTTGTCAATTGAAATTGTAAGTTTCTTGTATCCTTTCTATGCAGTCTAATAGGTGGATGGAAAGATTCTCTAGGATCAATCTTCTTCTTACTTTGAAATTTCAACAAATGAGTTCTCATATTCTCTAAACTTTCCTTTGTTACAGCCCTTAGAGGGAATTCATTGTATTCATTACTTGGTTCACCCTCTTTCTTAACCTGTACATTAGACACACCTCCAGTGTTCTCAACACCTAGTAAGCGCTTCTCTCTGGCAGCAACTACATCTGGATCCTCTTTCTTGATTACTGGAGTTGGTGTTTTACCATTTCTTCTGGCTCTCAAGAAATTTCTCTTGTACTTGTCACGTTTGATAAAAGGAGAGGCATGATTAATTGCACCGGATCCACCGCCACCATTACGAGGCGATGCACTGGCACCACGTCTAGTTGACATAATCTTATTTCAGGTTCTAATTAAATAAATGACTACTGACTACAGATGCAGTAAGTTTTGAACTTGAGAAGCAGTCTTGATTCAATTGCTAATGCTCTTTAAATTTTATCCAACTTATTTATTTTCAGAGCCATTCCTGAGATGAAAAAAGGTTCCATATTGAAAATTCGCATCATTTCGTACGTAATAGTTTAACATCGGATTCTTTCTTAGGGAAACCGTCTCTTGGATATCATCAGTTTCAATTTATATGTTGGTAATTGGTGTAAAGGTACTATACCTTGTTAGCTGTATTCTAAAGTGGTGGTTACGCTTTTGACGCAGTTGTAGTACTGCCGCACTAAATAAAAGACAAATACTCATTATTAGTTTCGTATTTTAAGCAGAGACAAATCATAAGTCCTATATAAAAGGTCTAGTACAAGAATACTCTACCCGAGTAGTACTTTACCTGAATTTAATAAAGTTTGTTTGTGCCATCAATACCAATCATTCTCAAATGACCGGCATATTGCAAAGTGCGAATGTAAACAACCCAATGAAGCCGATTAGGATGTGTAAAAACCACATGGCACCTTCTGGTGTCAAAAACAACATCAATCATGTCTAAATTACTTGTGACACCCTCCATAATGTATCCATCGTTCCAACTCATCGATTATTGTTGTTCGGGTAATGCATACTGTAACTTTTTCCATACAATTCTATGCTGCGCAACCAGAATTTCACGTAGTCTTTTCAGTCAGAAAAAAGGTGATGCGTTGAGATTAATTTCCACACTGGATGGTCTCTTGATCTTGATTACACACGATACTGCCAGGTACCCTTATAAGTGAGATCAACCAAAGGAATACATACCAGTATTTGTATAGAGTAGAGCCAGGAACCTTTTATACTCTTTTTCTATATCGAAAAACGTCCATTGGGATCTATTTTTACTAAATTACAGTTAAGAATAACTTTACGTGAATATATTGCAGATAATTAGTGGTATACAAATTTAAAAATGGCCAATAGCACTCCCTCAAATGAGGACCTCAGGTTACTTATAAATGAGACTTTGAGAAGTATCCATAAAGTGGGAACATTCGTGGAGACAAGAGGCCCAACAGAAAGAATTACTATGGACCATGCATTAAAGCAATTAATCTTCAAATTCTTATACTTTGCCATATCTGAAAATGGTAAAACTTTAAAGAGCCTATTTCCAAACAAAGACAACTATCCAACCTCATACGGTGACATATATGCTAGTTTTGATTCCGATACTAATGAATTCTACAAGATCAATTGTTCTGACCTTAACCGCAGAAGTGTATTTAAACACGATGGGAGAAATTGTGGTAGAAAATTTAAGATTGGTGAACCATTATATAGATGTCAAGAATGTGGTTATGATGATACCTGTGTTCTTTGTATTAATTGTTTCAATCCAGCAGATCATGTAGGTCATCATATATATACAGATATCTGCAATGATTTTACTAGTGGTATTTGTGACTGTGGTGATGAAGAAGCATGGCACATCAAATTAAAATGTAAAGCCAATGAGGCAGATATCGATGATGAAGCTGATAATGAGAATAACGATGAGAATGTCTCCTACAACGAAGAGATAATCGAAATTGTACTTGAGGAGGTTTTTGATTATTTTATTGATTTATTCAATCAGAACTTTGAATGTCTACCAACATTCACAAAAGATATCACGCTTAAATTAAGGGAAATGATTCAAAGAGGTGAAGTTGAAGAAAAGAGGGAATTTTTGAAGGATTTAAGCTATAAGAATAAATTTGTTCAACAAGACGATGGATTGGATAGTTATACTGTCATGATCTACAATGATGAGTATCATAATTATTCTCAGGCAACTACAGCTTTGAGACAAGGTGTTCCAGATAATACTCATATCGATATTTTGACCTCAAAGATTGACAGTGAAGGTAGAGCAATGTTAAAATGTTCTAGTGATGTTGAAACTTTGATGGATGGTTTCTTTGCCGTTCAGACAAATGGGTTAAGTGCTACATTAACCTCATGGACAGAATATATACATCAGGAAACTTGCAAATATATCACACAATGGTTGCATCACACATTAAACATCCCTGATTCCAATTTTCAAAGTTTATTCAGAAATGCTCTAGGCAAAGTTCTTTGTTCTGAAGCCAAAAATATTCAAGAAACTTCCAGTATTGTTCCAATAATTGAAAAACATTTCAAATCAAAAATAAAGGATACTAGTCTTTCGAAATATTTGGACGTATCAATATTAGATGAAAAGAACGGAATACCACTGGGGAGACATAAAACATTAGATGAATCCAGTCTGGAATCTATTTCACCAATTTTAAATAAGGTCGAGAGTCCAACGAAGAAAATATACTCGAATACGAGGTTGCAATATGTTTTGTATTTTGATAACAGACTTTGGAAAAAATTGAGAAAAGATCTTCAAAATGTCATTATCCCTATTCTGTCCTCATCGAATGTTTACAAGTCTATTTTCTGTGAACAGCTAGTTGAGATATTCAATCATGTCACAAGATCCTTAACTTACATGGATAGAGAACCTCAATTATCTGCAATGAGAGAATGTGTTGTCCAATTATTTACATGTCCAACAAATGCAATGATGATTTTTGAGAGTGGAAATAACTATTTTCTCGATATAATTTGGACTATTATTGATATCTTTGTGGATTTCTGTAAAGTCGATAATGGTGTCCTTATTTGGCAAAGAGTTCAACAAAGTAACCCAACTAGAAGTTTTAGTATTTCCTTAAAGCAAGGCTTGTATACCATTGAAACTTTGCTAAGCAAAAATGCAGATTCAAATATTTTGTTGCAACCTAAACAGTTTATCTCTATTGTGACACTTTGTAAACTCTTCAATGGTGCTTGGAAAATTAAGCGAAAAGAGGGTGAACATGTTTTGCATGAGGACCAACATTTTATCCCATATCTAGAATATACAACATCAGTTTATTCGATTATTCAGACCATCCAGAACTGTTTGGTTTCTCACAGTTATGATGAACACTTGCTTTTGCATGCTATTAAATTGATCAACAGTTTCTTGAGCGCAAAGACTTTGACATATAAGTTAGCCAATGGTTACCATGAAATTATTAAATTTACAGTTAGTACTGATAGAGTTGCATTTATGAATCCTGTCCATACCTTCTTTTCTTTCTTGATTGAGAATGTACCATTAATTAAGGCATATGAAGCCATCGTTTATCAAGATGCTTTATCACTTTCAACTGAAGATTCAGAAGGACGTATGTCTCCAATGACTCTTAGAGACGAATTACAAGCAAAGGCGTCTCCAAACTTTGATTTCCTCAAAATTTCTGATTTCTCTTTGAGATCCATTGTGTTATGCTCCCAGATTGATGCTGGTTTCTGGGTAAGAAATGGTATGTCAGTGTTACATCAATCTGCCTACTATAAGAGTAACCCAGAATTGAATACATATTCTAGAGATATTCATCTTAACCAATTGTCACTTCTGTGGGAAATTGATGATACACCAAGAGTCATTTACAATATGTTAGATAGATGGGAGTTACTTGATTGGTTTAATGGTGATGTTACTTATAAAGATACTGTTTATCAAGATAAGATTCCATTGATGATTCAACATTTCATTTCATTTATTTATCAACTTTTAAGTGAAAGACAATTTTTCCAGAAATTCGAATCACCAGCTGAGAAAAATATGTTCCACGTTAAAAATGCCATTATCTATAGTTTGTACACCAAGCCACTATCATATTCCAAATTGTTGAGAGAGGTACCTGATTTCCTAACTGAGAACTCCACTGATTTTGACACCGCATTGAATGAAGTCTCGACATTCATTGAACCTAGAGGTTTGGCAGACAATGGTGTATTTAAGTTGAAGGAAACGATTTATTCGAAGATTGATCCACTTAAATTATTAAATTTTGGAAATGAGTTTGAAAGTAGTGCAACCATTATCAAGAGTCATATGATAAAGAAAAAAAATGACGATGTTGCAAAGGTAAATTTGCAACCCCAACTTACACCATACAAAGAATTGGATGGTAATGCAAAGATGCTTGGTGCATTTACAAGAAACGCTACATTTGCCAAGATTATTTTCAAGTTCCTTCAAGTGTGTCTCGATACAGAAGACAGTACATTTTTGAATGAGTTGCTTCATTTGATTCATGGTATTTTCAAGGATGATGAGCTAGTTAATGGTAAAAGCTCCATCCCTGAAGCTTACCTATCAAAACCTATTTGTACCCTTTTATTGAGTATTTCCAACTCAAAATCTGACACCTTTTCCCCTCATATTATTAGCAAGGCAGATTATTTGTTAAAGAGAATGATTATGAAAAGACCAGAAGAAATTTTTAGTTCATTAGTTGCAAGCTTTGGTGAGCAATGCGTTGAAGACTATAAGGCTAGAAAGCTAGATGAGGGTACAAATTTGGAGGAAACAGAAAGGGAAAGAAAGAAGAGATTAGCTAAGAAGCATCAGGCCAAGCTAATGGCCAAATTTAATAGTCAGCAAAGTAAATTTATGAAGGAGAATGACATCGCATATGGTGAGAAGGAAGCTGCAGTTGATCAAGATGGGGATGTCGAAATGACAGAAAGTGATAAAGTAATGGAATCTGAAGATTTCTGTTGCTCCTTATGTCAAGATGATACATCCGCTGATTTATTTGTTGTTCCGGCATATCATGACCATTCATCTATTTTCAGATTAGGTTCTCCTTCCAACCCATATGACATTATGTCTAAATGGGAAGGCTTCAGAAATGATGATCAGGTAGACGATGAAGATATGATTAGCAATCTTGAAACATTGAAGGACTCAGGGTTTAAAAATTCAACAAAGGTATTCGTATCCTGTAATCATCATATCCATCACAACTGTTTCAGGAGATATATTCAAAAGAAAAGATTCTCATCAAATGCATTCATTTGTCCATTATGTCAAACCTTCTCTAATTGTGTTGCTGCTGTCCATCCTACCTATATTCCACAACCACAGGCAATCGAGAACTCGAAATCTAGTGTCACGGTAGAGCAGTTATCGTTGTATTTGAAGCCAATGAGTACAGTACAATATAAAGATCTTTACACTATGTTTGATACGATATTAAGCGACGTTCAGTCATTCGATAGAAATGTCCATAGATCACCAGATTACATTAAGGAACAATCCATTGTTGTCTTGACTACTCATTTGACCAATACCATAAGTATGCTGGAAATTGCGTCTAGGTTGGATGCTAATTCTAATGAAATACTTTTATTGGGTAAAGAACAAAAATTCAAAACTTTAAAGAATATTCTGGTGTTTATAACATTACTCTGCCAAATTCTTGGTACGCCTTCACCTGATTCTTCTTTCTCTGAAGAATATTTAACAAATGATGCAAGTAACTCCAATAGATTCTCTCAGTATATTATAAAGGAAATTTTGTTTACTAGGAAGAGCATGAGCAATGTTATCTCAGAAGCTATATTAGGTTTTTCAAGAAGTATTTTCATATACTTCTTTGAGCGTAAACCGTCACAAGTCGATGAACTTTGGGAAATTGCGGACGGCCTTGGTAACTTGTGTGAACCTTCAGAGGCAGTTATAAAAACATTTGAAAACAGTTGGGACTTTAATGGGATTCATGAGGATGAAAAGAAGAAGTTAATAATAATTGCATACAATTCTTTCTTGAAAACTGCATTAGTGAATCTAAGAAGAAGTTTAATTTTGAAAAAGGTGTTACATGATTTCAAGAAGGGGTCGGATGAAAAACCCTTCATGCATAATGATGTAGACTTGTGTAAAGGGTTCATTCAAACTAAGGATGCATCTTTAAAAAAATGTGTGGATGAATTCCTAGGGGCAACAACAGAGTATCAAGACATCGACTCTCTGTTATTAAGTAGTAGCGTTAATGACACTGATATTAGTCCTATTCTGAATACCAACATCTATGAATTCACTGGTACTATAAAGTTGGTCAGATTAGCAACTTGTTTGAATACGTATGTCACCAACACCAAGGAAATTAAATTGCGTGAAGAGAATAAGAATGTCAAAAATACTTCAAATAGGTTGGACTTTAAGATATGTTTAACTTGTGGTGTTAAAGTCCATCTAAGATCAGACAGACACGAAATGACTAAGCATTTATCAAGAAATTGTTTCAAACCCTTTGGTGTATTTTTGTTACCAAGCACTTCTGAAGTTTGTCTGTTTTTGACTAACCCAGCATCCAACATTTATATTGCTGCACCATATTTAAATTCTCATGGTGAAGCAGGAAGAAACGCAATGAAACGTGGTGATCTAACTACTTTAAATTTAAAGAGATATGAACATTTGGTCAAATTATGGGTCAATAATGAAATTCCTGGCTATATCAGCAGAATTATGGGTGATGAATTTAGGGTAAGTATCTTATCCAATGGGTTTTTATTTGCGTTTAATCGTGACCCAAGAGTAAGAAGAGTTCCACCAGTCGGCGAAGCTGATGATGACGATGAAGATGAGGATTTTGATGGACAAGAGGGATTTTTCACTGATGATGAAGAAGGTCAGGAAAATAGATTTGCTGACTTGAATAATCCTGCCGCCGGTGGAGATGTCCGTGACTTCTTCCAGATATTCCAACGTGTCAGAACAGCAATGGAAAATGGTGGTGAAGTTGAGGAAGGAGTCGATATGACAGCACCATTCTTACAATTTTTTGGACCTCAATTTAGGAACGCAGGGCCTGATAATATGGAGGGTGAGGATGAAGACGATCAAGAGAATCAAGAGAATTTAGACGACGCTGCATGGTAAACGTATCAAAACGTAATGTTGTTAAATTCATATTTTGTTTAAATTCCATTAGTTATAAAACATCAAAATTAAGTGTATATATTAATCATATTATATAGTTATTACTTGACAAAGACTATTACTTTTATATTTGCAGAGCTTCTCTTATTATATCAGATCTAACATAATTTTTTCGGTTGTATCGATTCTATCATTTTTCACGAGCCAATAGGATTCGGACTCTTCGGTTTCTTCAATATGAAGTATAACGGATATTACAAGCATTGCGGAAAATGGTATATATGAGTTTCACTCTATGTATAATCTTTAACTGCTCAGTTTGATTAGGATTAACCAAAAGGTTTAACAATCGAAGAAAACACATCACACTCCACAAACAAATTACAAATGGTATGACTTTTAATATTAAATAACAATGGCGTATAAAGGCCGTTTCAAATAAGGAGCAATTTTACTAACAAAGAATTATATTATTTGGATAATCCAAATGAAGCTAATGTAAATACAGTCTTTCACTTCTGTCTATAAGGTATTCTTCAAGAGAAACTCGATATTCGTTGGTACCGTTTTTGTATCTGCATTCTTATTCCAAACTGTTTTCGACACTGGCGTCACCAAGTGGTATGAAAACCACAACAAGGGGAAACTATGGAAAGATGTCAAGGCCCAAATTGCAGCCTCTGGTGACGAAGATGATGGCGATGACGAATAGATAAATTTTAGACCTGAGAAAGCACATTTAGAATAAGATTAAAGAGCAACGCTGAGGAAAGTGTTGTTTCAACTAGGTTGGGATTTGTCAATATTATTTATTAATTCTTATTTATTCATATATCTATTTTATATTCAAATTATATTAGTACCAATAGATTAATTAAACACTTGAAGACAGTGACTTTGTATCGAGAGAAATTCCTCTATTCGCTAGAGCTATAAATTGGATATGTATGTTTCCCAAAGAGGAGGCAATATTATTGTATGTACAAGTTGATAACCAATTATCTATATTTCACCAGAGCTGGATGCATCCTGGATTCTTTCAATATATGTCTTGGAGATGATATTCCAACTCCTTAGATACTTGTTTAAGCATTGATCGATACAAGTATCATTCTTGGAAGTATAAGGACTTTCTAAGCACTTTTCAAAACAGTTCTCTGAGACCTTAGCAACGAGTTCAGTTGCATTGGCAACAGCTAATTCTTGTTGGATTTGGTGCTTTAATTTTTCAGTTGCTGAGGAAGCAGTTTGATTAGCCTCCGTTGTGGCAGTATTATTGGTAGCTGGTGTGTTGTTGCTCCCACCGAAGAAAGATCCTAAACCCATTACTAATTATTCGTTTTCTGCTGTGTTGTTTGAATCAATTCTTTGATTTGATTTTCCTTGTGTGAGAGAGAGTGATCAAACTTTAGTTTTCAAGTTTTTTTAAGGTTCTCCGTTCTGATTTTGATGTAAGCAAAAGCTTGATATATTGGGATAAACAAAAAGAGGGAATAATTAAGAACTCAAAGATAAGGAAACATTAAGGTGGCCTTGAAACATTGTCTATATTAAAACATGAATGATCTATGGTTTGCTCTGTAGATCCAAAGAGTATGAAATTTAACTATATGTATCAGGATAACGACAATTCATTAATCTTCTTTAAAAATAAAAGAAGAAGAAGAATGAAAAAAGCATCAATACCTGCTGGTTTATTCGTTTCATTTAAAATAAAATTTGTTTCAATATTGTACAATTTGTCGTATCAATCCTTCGGAAATAATATAGTAACATTTCTGGCAAAAAAACAGTAGTTAGAATATTCAAAGTATAGACAAAAGATCTTCAGAACATTCTAGAACAAATTTTGTTGGAACAAAGAATCAACATTTATTCATATGTTGCTAGTATAAATGAATAGATATTTGTTCATGTGACTAGAATATTATCACACAATTGTACACAAGGTGACATAAATTATAAGACTAGAGAATTGAGGTTCACACAGTCATAAAATTAGTGGAAGCTGAAGCGCAAGGATAAATAATGTAATAGGATAGAGAAATGAAAATATATAAATAGGGAGCATGTACATATACATGTTTGTATAAAATTATATATGTTCTTTTGTGGATTCTGAAATCCATGAGGAGAAATTTAAGTATAATTCGTATACAAATCAAAATAAAACCTTGAGAATAAAAATGGAATCCAAATAATTATTATGAACTCCAAATTTTTTGCTCAAAATTAAAGTATATAAGGGAGAAGAATATACATCCAACCTAATTAGATTGTACCTTCACATTATACATTTTATATATCTTTCTTATATTAAAATCCTATAGACTATTATATAGAATTTACTTAGCAATAATTCTGACTTAACAACAAAGGACCTCTTTTAATATCAATGAGACAAACCCAAGTTTCTGCAACAACCTTTTCAAAGGCTAGTCATACAGTTCCCACAGGTACCTAAACGCAGACCTAAATATATTTCCAATGTCTAATCTATTCCTTCTTCTATTCTGATTAATTTGAAGCTCAAAAGTAGGTATATAACAATTTAGATATTTTATTTGTTTATTTGGTTATGTAGTATATTTTCAGAATATCAAATTATACGGTTGTTTGGCCGAGCGGTCTAAGGCGCCTGATTCAAGAAAGAAATTTCTTAACCATCGAAAGATGGGAACACTCAGGTATCGCAAGATGCAGGAGTTCGAATCTCCTAGCAACCATTATTTTTTATATGTTAACATATAAGATCCATTATACTTCTTTTTAGCAAATTTTACATTGCATACAAGTCGTAGCGGTAGGATTACTAGTCACGTATGTATCTAACCCTGAAGCAATTTATCTAAGACCCCAAATAACGAATTTTTATAATTTATTTCCTTTTTGTTAGAATGATATTAACATGGTTGCCAATGTTAACTTGCGGATATTATAACTAATCGTAATATAGACAGGGGTATATATTTGAAAGAGAACAGGAAACCAAATAAGTTCATCCACTTGGTGATATATCTGTGACTGCACCTATAGATTGTATATACGATTCCCTTAAATGACAATACATCCAATTAGGAAAGGGCTTTGACAAATTAATAATATATTACGGAAGAAGTGTTACTAGGGAAACGCAGTTGTGTATTATTATTATTTTTTTGTTTACGCGTCTATTTTGTTTAATTCCGGATTTGGGCATGTTTAACGCGTTGCAGAACGGCTGGTAAGATAATAATAGAGTTGCTAATTGTGATTTCCTTAAAGGGGTAAACTGGAGGTATTGTACCACCAACAGGGGAATAAAAGTTTAATAAATCAAAAACTGTTACTGAACCCATTGATAGGAGGTTGTTGTTGTTTTATTTTTCTTTGCCTTGTGTACCTAGATGTATCTAAGAGTCTTACCTGAGTAGTTCAGGTCAGATAATTACTGTCTATTTCTTTGTCAGTCTTCAATTTATAATAGAAATCATTGTTGATTTTTTCTGCAATATCTAACAATAGGAAACCAATTTGGTAACTAACGTTGTTGCTTGGCTCGTTACCATAGAAATCGCTCAAAATAAGAAACGACGGGGAGTTGTGTTTTTTTTTTATATCGCGTAGTTATTGAATAGAGATTACTGTGAAATTTTTGTGAATCGGAAAGAGAAAAGAGGGATCCCGAAATACTTTTACAACTTGTGACAGAAACCCTAAAGTTAGGGCACAGATAGAATTATTTTTGTTTAGGTCTTGGCATTTATTCTAATCATCATGGTGTCATGTGGGCAGGGTAATATATATATATATAGATAATAATCAATATCTTGAGATTGGGTAAGTTTAGTTATTTAAAAATACCAAATTGTTTAATTTGAATATTCTATATTGAATTATAATAAATTTTGTGAATAAAATTTTGTTAGAAATAGGGAAATATTTTATTCCATTAATAATTAATATTGTAAAACAGAGTAAAACTTAAATATAATATGTAAATAAAAGGGAAAAAAAATGATTAAAAGAGAAAGGTAGTAAAGACAACCCCTCTGTGACGAACTCAATTGATTCTCTACATCAAGAGAGAAAGGATACGAACTCATTACCCTTATATTACATACACATCAGGACTATATAAAAAACCCTATTTTCGCCTTTGTTTAGCCGCCGATGGACCTTCCCCCTTACGAACCAACCCTACACAGATTAGGGTTCCAGACATACACAATTGCATTAAGAACAGAGGGCTGAAAATTGAGGATGTGTTTTTCCTTCCTGTGACAAAACTGGAATTTCTACAAGCTGACAAAATACAAGATGCGTAATCACCAATCCTATAACTTTCCCGTAGCGACGGAAAAAAAAGATGCAAACCAGGACTGTGTTGTGATATATAATTAGAGGGGCGACTACACTACGCGTCTTTCTTACTGACAAATCGTAGAAGAACAGGAATGGGTCCCCTAAAACACCCGAAAACACCCATAAACTGCATGCGCGTCCATTGCTTAGGAAACGATGCCCCCCCCCCCCCCACAGAAACTCGTGTACAACCGACCCAAAACTCTTGTCGTTCTCGTCTTTTTTGCCTGAAGAGTGAAAAAAAAAGTTGTTCTCGTTGTTGTGGCAACAAACTTGTTTCTTTTTCCCACCTGCTACGTCTGCGGAAGTTTCTAACTAGAAGACCTATATTTCGTCAACCGCAGCCCTGTTAGACTCTCCCCGTTTCTTTTTCTCTCCCACCGTTTTTTTGGTTTCCATGCAAATTTTCGATCCAGTTTTGGTATCCATGAAAAAAAAAAAATTTGAAAGAATTTTTTAGCACCTTAATTTTTTCTATATAAACCCCTTTGATAAACTATCATAGTCCTCGATCAATCCTTTCGTGTACTTTTTTATTCTATATTATACTATTTTTCATTTTTTTTCTCTTCATTCAATTAGATACCAAACAGAAAAGTCTATTAGTCCCCTATTATTCTTTTTCATTTTGCATTAATTTCATCTATTCTCTCATAAATACACACATATAAACTAAAAAAATGGCTACTACTACTTTAAAGGCTCACGAAGAATTCTTAAATCAATTCAAGGAAATCCGTGATATCGCTAAGGAAAATGAAAAGGATGAAATCTTATTGAAGGAAAATAAGCGTAGATTTGTTATGTTCCCAATCAAATACCATGAAATTTGGGCTGCCTACAAGAAGGTTGAAGCTATTTTCTGGCCTGCTGAAGAAATTGAATTAGGTAAGGATGTTGAAGACTTTGCCAAGTTAAACGCTGATCAAAAGGAATTTATCGCTAAACTTTTAGCTGTCTTAACCGTCTCTGAAGAGGATTTGAACTATCATTTGATCGAAAAATTCTCCGCTCAATTACAAAACCCAGAAGGTAAGAGTTTATACGGGTTCCAAATTATGATGGAAAATATCTATGATGAAGTTTACTCCATGATGGTTGATGCCTTCTATGAAGGTCCAGAAAACATCGCTTTCTTCAAGGACGTTCGTTCAGATGCTACTTTAAAGGAAAAATTCGATTTCGTCAACAGATGGATCAAGAACCCAGATTCCTTATACGGTGAAAGATTAGTTGCCTTTGCCGCTAAGGAAGGTATCTTCTTATCTGGTGCTCATGCTGCTTTATTCTCTTTAACCAAGAATGGTCAATTCCCAGGTTTACACACTGCTAACTCCAATATCTTTAGAGACAAGGGTTCTTACACTGACTTCTCCTGTTTGTTATTTGCTCATTTAAAGACTAAGCCAGAAGCTAAGATCATCGAAAAGATCATTACCGAAGCTGTTGAAATTGAAAAGAATGTCTTAGCTAACGTCTTAAAGACCGAACAATTAGGTGTCGATGCCGCTCAAGTCAACCAATACGTCGAATTCATCGCTGACTCCTTATTAAGCTCTTTCGGTAACGAAGCTGTTTACAATGTCGTCAACCCATTCGAATTCATGGAAGGTACCACTACTATCGGTAAGTCTAACTTCTTCGAAAAGCAAGTCTCTGATTTCACAAAGGCCGCTGAATCCACTCAAAAGGCCTCTACCCAAGAAGCTTTCACCTTTAACGATTCCTTCTAAGAATTTTAGTTATTATGTTATTTATTTTCTCATTTATCTCTTACCAATGGTGAAATATTAAATATTTATATAAACTAGAATACCTAACGCTATAATAAACAAATTTTCAATGAAACCCTTCATTTATTCTTATTTTTTAACTCATCGATTTCTCAGCATTTTTCCAAGAACAAATCGCGAAACCCAAATATATATTATATATATATATATATATATATATATTTTTTTTTTTTCAAACGTGAATCAAAAAAGGCCAAAAAGCGTATAAACAAACCCAAACAAACCCAAACAAACCAGACAGATGAGCGTGTTAGGTGCCCTTGAGCGTGATTCACTAAATGAAGATGACTGGTTAAACAATAATCAACAACAATCACGAAAGGCATCATTATCCTCAAGTCTATCATCACCGAAAAATTTGTTTCATCAAAGTATAGCCTCTAGTAGTGGAAACATCATCCCATCGCCCCCAAGGAGACATAGGAGACGAAAGTTTTATGAGGACTCTAGTGCATTTGTATCACCAAAGGCTCCATCCCGGGTAAAGAAAGAAATTCCTATTGGGAAACAAACGCAGCATGGACATAAGGTTAAAAAGCATTGGAGACGAACCGTCCAGGAGAATGGCGGGAACGATATGTGGGATTTGAAGAAGTTGATAAGGTTGGAGTTTAATAAATTGATTCGGGATGATCCTAATTTGGAGAAATTTCGTTGGAAGAAGGTGACTGAGGATGTGAGTGGATCGATTATGTCATTGTTAGAAGGGAATATTAGGATTTCGATAGAAGATGTGTTTCAGAAATATGAAAGTGAATTGAATAGTATCACCTCTGGAAGATATAGAGAAATTGAAAAGATTCATAAATTGAAGGAAAGACTCATGAATGAGATCCTTTCAAAGATTAGCCAGAAATTACAACAGGCAAACTTTCCTGACAAGTTATCGGGACTTGATATAGATGTAGAGTATGTTGTAGCAAAGAGGAAGTTCATACAAGAAAAATATACAAAACAGATGCAAAATATTGAAAGACTTGAGATTGAATTACAGAAGGAGAGACAAAAATTAGATGAAGCAAAGAAGTTTATCAGTAACTTGAAGGTAAGCAATAAGAAGACATTAAATTCGAAACTGCTAACAGATGATTTGCATCCTGCCCTTAACAAAGCTATCCAAAACGCATATGGAATAATTAAGGATACTGATCCAAACTCAGTACAAACTTCAAATTTCAAGAGAGATATTGCAGAGTACAATTTAATAATTCCTAGGGATACACAAACTACCACTAACGACCACCCAGAATTTGTTACAGAAGAGGAAGAATTAATTAAGACATCGCTACCTGCATTGGAACGATACAAAACAACATCCAAAGAACTGAACGAAACTATTGGCAATTTTCTTGCAGCAAAAGGTCAAGATAAGATTAGAGAATTTTTAAATAACGATACCAATGATAGTATATAAATAGCTTCTTCATATTTATATAATAATGTAGTGAAAACCAGTTCTGCCCAATTATTTCCCATTTTAGAAATACTTTAGTTTCCCTGATTTTCAAAAATGTTCTCCAGAAAATTTGAAATCTTTAAAGTAAATTTTTTTAACTTTTCCATTTATTGACACCAAACAACATTAAAAGTTTCTTTCAAAAATTATAATAGTTGTGCAACCACCAATTATATTTGCAACTTTGGCTATCAATAAAGCATGAAGGGTGGTAATTACAAGAAAAGGGATAACGCTCCAAACGGTAACGCTAACGGCAAGAGACCTTCAGCTTATTTAAAGGATGCAAATAATTCATCCTTATTCTATGAAACTTCAGAGACAACAAAACAGTTCAATGATCGTTTTGATTATTTGTTAACCCAATCAGTTGGTGCGAATGTTATTGTTACCACTACTTCCGGTATTCAATACGAAGGTTTACTCGGTGCATGCAACTTAGAATCTACCAACGGTGTGGACGTTGTTCTAGAGTATCCAAAAAGAGTCCCAAATGATCTTTCTAATAACGCTGAGCTAAAGGGCGATTTAGGTAAGACATTTTTAATTCAAGGTGAAGATGTCGCTGAGTTGGAGCTAAAAGATATTGATTTGTCTCTCGATGATAAATGGGAAGCCGCCAAGAAGCAAGAATTACAGGAGATTCAAAAGAAGCAAAATGCTGAGGCTGTCAAATCTCCATCTGGTGAATTCAAGACTGATGTTGATATTTCCCGTGCTAATAAGAACATTAAGGAACGTGAATTACAAAAATGGGTCCCCGATGAATTTGTTGACAACGGTGTAAACTCTCAGACATTAGAAGAGGCATCTAGTACTTGGGACCAATTTTCTGTCAATGAAAAGAAGTTTGGTATTAAATCCACTTACGATGAAAATTTTTACACTACTAAGATTAACAAGGATGATCCAAATTACGAACAAAGATTAAGGGAGGCGCAAAAGCTTGCTGCTGAAATTGAATCTCAAGGTTCTTCCGGTAACATTCATGTCGCTGAGGATAGAGGTATAATTATTGACGATTCTGGAATGGATGAAGAAGATCTTTACTCTGGTGTTGATAGAAGAGGTGACGAATTACTGGCTGCTTTAAAGTTGAACGCTAAACCAGCTGCTCAACCTAAGGGCAGCAAATATGTTGCACCAACTTTAAGAAATCAACCTCACCATATGGATCCTGCTATTATTTCTTCTAGTACCTCCATGAATATTGTTTCACCAACTGAAATTAAGAAACCTGTTACTGAAAAGAAGGAACCAGTCGAAGTAAAGAAGGAAGCGACCAAGGAAAAGAATTCAGAATCCACATCTAAAGTTAGTGAACAGGCTAAGAAAAAGATCAGAGAACAAAACTTGGTTCAAGCTAAGGAAGTTAGAAAGCAAAGTGGTAGAAGTGAAAACATCGATTCTTCCAAGACTAGATCCGTGACTCCATCCCTAGGCTCCAAAGAAGCTCAAATAGAAGAATTAAAGAAATTCTCACAAAAATTCAAGGTTCCTTATGATGTTCCAACTGACATGACTGATGTTTTGAGAAATACAGATGTTTCCTTACCACCAAAGCCTAAATCCGGCAAGAACGGTAAACCAACTTCAGGTTCCAATAGAGCTGAATCTAAGAGAGGTATCCAAGGTGGTTCTACTGGTGCTAATACTCCATCCACAAGAGGTAACGTTTACTCAAGAAGACGTACACCAGGTTCCTTCTTTGGTTCAAAGAAACCACAGACTAGTAGTGACAAGAAATCCCTGTTCACCAAGAATTTCAATTTCTTCTTGAAGGGCAAGGAAGCTCACGACGCTGAGGAGAAGGATATGATTCCATTCTTGATTGAGAAGCCATATTTCGCTGCACCAACATGGACGGGTACCGTTGAGGAATCCTACCGTACCATGTTTCCAGATGAACAAACTGTCATCCAAGAATCGCAAGCTAAATTAGCACAACGTCAAATGCAATCCATGAATGCAGCAGGGGGTGTTATGCCAGGTACCGGTCCTAACATGGGTGTAGCTATGTCCGGAGGTGGTGCTAGCGTCATGGGTTTCCCAATGGCAGGTGGTGCTGGTGCTACCGCCTCATCCCCAAACTCAATGATTAATGGATACGCTAATCAAATGGGTATGTATATGCCATTCCAACCACAACCTATTTTTTACCCAGGAATGCAACCAATGATGCCTATGATGGGCGGTGGTGGTGAGGATCCTGGCACTAGCCCATCGCCTCAAGGTGCCTCACCACATGGTCCACCTGCGTATATGAATATGGGAGGTGCTCCGTTTGGGTACCCTGGTGGGATGGTCCCATTTCCAGGTATGATGGTTGGTGGAAATGCTAGTGGCTATAAGCAAAGTTATCATGGTGGGCCAAGTCATGGTCATGGTCATGGACATGGTCACGGACAGTATCATGGTAGACATTCTGGCAACCGTAATTAATTGGAGAGGTGATATCGGTTGTAGCAAGGGACTAAACGATGATATATATATATATTTTAGAGTTAAACAAATTGGTATATACGAGTAAACCCCATAACTATATTATCAAATCTGACTGAATGCATCGTTAAAGAATGGATGCATTTTCTCTAAAGACCGAAAAATGAGCGTTAGCAGTTCCTATTCGTTTAGTCGTATAGAGGTGAATCTTTTTCGTTTACGTAAACATCGAAATGAATTTTTCAGAAGATTAATTAGTGTAAATGTTTGGACAAGTATTGGGAAAAGTTAATATTATGTATTTATTGTGGCTAAGTTGTACTTTTTTGCTAGCGTATAATATTGTTTTGAGATAGCTCAGCAAACGAAAGATGAGTACCGAAAAGACACCTTTGCTGATTGAGAAGGAGTTGCCATATGGGGTTACTCAGGAATTAATCGATAGAGGTCATGCTCGAAGAATGGGCCATTTAGAGAATTATTTCGCCTTGTTACAAAGACAAGAGTTGTATGCCAATTTCACTGTTTATTGTACGTTGAATAAACCGATAGAAAATGTGGATATCTCTTTTGCATTGAGACAAATATGTCTTGAGAACCCAATCTTGGTTCATACAATTGCGCCTAAACATTATCCTGATCACGTTGCCTTCTACAAGAGTGCAGAATATCTGGAAAAACCATGTCCAGAACACGATTATATGAGAGTTCTGGAGAAATTGACCCTCGAAGATGTTATCATGAATGAACAGACAGAGTACAAGGAAATTGTTCAAAAGGTTGAAGGACAATACGCGAAGGATGGGTATCAAATCACCAGTCGTGTCACTGAAATGATTTCAAAGATCTGCATTGCCATTTGTGATCAAACCAAACCCAATTGGAGATTGCTCCTACTGAAGGGGCCCCAAAGCGAAGTAACCCAATTGGTATACGTGAGTAACCATTGCTGTTCAGATGCAATGACTGGTATAAACCTTTTCGAATCCCTCACTAAAGCCCTTAATGACCGTGCTACCACTACCACCTCAGAGGACCATAATGACACCACGATCTACGACTATACCGTCGACCATGACCTGATCCGCAAGCTTCCTATTCCTATCACGGATCGAATCAATTACAAGCCCTCTATTCCAACTCTATTATTCTTTTTCCTGATGACATTTATCAAATCTATTCTGGATTGGAAATCCCCAGCACCAAAAGTCGTTCATATTAACAGTACTCACCCACAACAAAGTTTCCACCATCACATACATTTCACTCCGAATGAACTCTCTCAAATCCGTCAAAGAGTAAAGGAAGAAGGCACCACCATGACTGCTTTCCTCCAATCGACTCTATTCGTCACTTTACGCGAACAAGGCACCTTTGACGATGCTTCATGGAAGCAAGTGTTATTTGATATCACAATACCAAACGATGCACGTCGATTACTCCCTGACGAACTTGCATTGACGCAATACCAATACGGTGCTAACGTCGGTGGGTTGCATTATTCCTATTGGATCCGTTCTTTCTGCAAGGAGAAAGTATGGGAATTAGCTAGGTATTACGGCAAGGTGCTCCGCCTAGGCGATTATTTTATTGGCTTGGGATCCCTTATGATGGAGTTTATATATACTGCTAAGAATATTGACAAGTTGATTGGTGATTCGTATGTAGGTCAAAGACGTGGTGGTGTGATCTTAAGTAATGTTGGTATGTTTGGTGCAGGGGACAAGGAATGGAAAGTGGTTGATTTGGGATTTGTGCAGGATGTTGGGGGTTTGATGTTTACTTGGACTGTTAACGTTGTGAGTACTGATGTTGGTGGGATGAGGTTGGGTGTTAGTGCAGTAGACGGCGTGATGTCTAGAGGCGAGTTTGACTTGATGTGTGAGAGCTGGAGGGATACCATGGTATCCTTAACCAGGAACGGTGACTAAAGTATGATGCAAGAATCTGATGTATGTATCTGTGCCTGTATATAATATTTGTGCAATATAGCGTAAGCGGATTAATCCGAACTTGACTAGCAACGACAAATTTACCAGAGCCACGAAGCAACAAAGATCAACAACTTCAAACGAAGACACTGCAAGACTAGAAACCGATCAACTTTATACCGGATATAACAAGGAAAACAAGGAACGACATCGTAAAGCGGGAACGAGCTGCGGAGTATATAAGCAGATGAAAAAGATATGCAGTATATATATATATATATATGTATATATATAGATGTAGAAAAAGAGAGAGAGAGATTGACAAGTAGAGTAAGAACGGATCATCAAGATAAAAATGACTCTAACAGATGCTGACAACAAACAAACCTACGATGCTATCGTTATCGGTGCCGGTGTTATTGGGCCTTGTGTTGCTACTGCATTAGCTAGAAAGGGCAAGAAGGTATTAATAGTAGAAAGGGATTGGTCTCTACCAGATAGAATTGTTGGTGAATTGATGCAGCCAGGTGGTGTTCGTGCTTTAAGATCCCTGGGGATGGTTCAATCTATTTGTGGGATTGATGCTGAACCTGTCACTGGGTACACTGTCTTTTACAATGGACAGAAAGTGGATATCACTTATCCTTACAAGGCTGATGTGGCACCTGTAGAGAAACTTGATGGAGTTGTGTTCGATGGGAATGATATTATCAAGGAGGATGGGTCCATTACCAAGAAGGACTTCGAGGATGACGAAAGGGAAAGAGGTGTTGCGTTTGTTCATGGGAGATTCTTGGATAACTTGAGACGTATCACTAGAGAGGAAAAGAACGTCACTGCCTTAGAAGGTAATTGTGTTCAAGTTTTAAAGAATGAGACCGGTGAGGTTATTGGTGCTAAAGTTGATATCGAAGGCAGAGGTAAAGTTGATTTCAAGGGTCACATCACTTTCGTCTGTGATGGGATCTTCTCCCATTTCAGAAAGGAACTATCTCCAGATCATGTTCCAACTGTCGGCTCATCTTTTGTTGGGATGGGTCTAATGGATGCTAAGTTGCCAACTAATCATCATGGTCATGTCATCCTGGGTAACAACCATATGCCAATCATCGCTTATCAAATCTCACCAGAAGAAACCCGTATCCTATGTGCCTATAACTCGGCCAAATTACCAAAGGATCTCAAACAATGGATGACTAAGGATGTCCAACCTTATATCCCAGAGTCCCTAAGACCATCCTTTGACGCTGCTCTGGCTCAAGGTAAGTTCCGTTCAATGCCAAACTCTTATTTATCAGCAAAGCAAAACGATGTCACAGGTCTATGTGTTATCGGTGACGCCCTTAACATGAGACACCCACTGACAGGTGGTGGTATGACAGTAGGTCTAGCCGATGTCGTGCTCCTGATCAAGAAGATTGGGGACTTGGATTTCGCTGATCGTGAGACTATTTTGGATGAGCTACTAGACTACCATTTCGAACGTAAGAGTCACGACTCCGTGATCAACGTCCTCTCCATTGCGTTATACTCTTTGTTTGCTGCGGATACTCCAAACTTGAAGGAATTGCAAAGGGGCTGTTTTAAATACTTCCAACGTGGTGGTGACTGTGTCAGGGTACCAGTGACGTTTTTAGCTGGGTTGGATCCTTCCCCATTGCATCTTACAAGAGTATTCTTCGCAGTTGCCTTTTACACGATATACTTGAAGTTCGAGGAAAGAGGATTCTTGGGTCTACCAATGGCTTTATTGGAGGGCTTAATGATTTTAATCACTGCAGTCAAGGTGTTCACTCCATTCTTGTTTAGAGAATTGATTGGTTAAGCAAAAGTTGTTGCTAGTAGAAATACGACAATTCAATCTCTTTATTGACTATTATTTAATTTATACAATGATATTAACGATGTTCCATTTTATTTAAGGTTCTGCAATAGAAAATTATATATGCGAATCCGTACTAAATATTTGTAGGCATATTTCGGTAATGGATCTTAATATTGATCCATCAAACAGTAAACATGTACTTTAATTTACTTCCATATCGTAATTCTTATTTTCTACTGAAGATGGCCAGCAAAACATCATTTGCAACTTACCCTAAAAGTCATACAAGTCATAGTACATAATCACAATGCTTGACATATACACAGATGGACTCAGCATGAATTTATCTGGCGATCTTATTTCTGGTGCACATTTTAATATAGAAAGTCTTAATATGGGTCACCTCTCGCTTTTCACTCCGCACCGATATATCGCCCTCTCAGTTCAACTTTCAAAACCCTTTATCACCACCACTACCAACCAAACACAACCACAAAGAACACGATGGAAAGACCCCTATGGCAACGTTGGCTACGTGTATGGGCAGTTGGAGCAGGTATAATTGGCTCAGGTGTCCTGTTATTTAAATACACAACCCCTACTGATCAACAATTAATCGATGCGTTATCCCCCGAATTAAGAGAACAATACGAATCCCAGAAGAAGTTAAGACAGGAGGAACAAAGACAGTTGATCGAGATTGTTAAACAGACCAGCGAGAGCAATGATCCAATTTGGAAGACTGGACCACTGCCCGCACCTTGGGAGAAAACGGGATCCAAGGAGCCCATCTTTGAGAGTATTCAAAGAAAAGAGGCGGAGAATAAGCAAAGAGATGAATTGGCAAAAGTCAGAAAAGAATTGGATGAATTGAGAAGACAGAGTGAGGCTAGGACTAAGGAGATTGTCGACGAAAAGAAGAAAAATTGGTGGAAGTTATGGTAGCAGAAACGGCAAACGCAAATGTATTTATCTTTATCTAATTTATTCATTTCATGTATATACATACTAAACGAAATTTAAAAAACTAATAAGGTCATCCTTACTTAATACAGATGAGAGGTGCATCAAGTATGATAGGGATGTATTGGAGTGCTAAAGAAGGATATGAAAAGAGTTTTTCAATTCAAATTTAAATCCAGTTAAAATTCTTGACCAAGGACTCTTCATATACCTTTAACGTTTAATTTACGAGATCGATATACCTTTGACGTTTGAATTACGAGATCAATATACCTTTAGTTTCCGTTTTACTGACTCAACTGAGAACTCTTCTGAAGATCAATACCTCTGCCACCATCACGTCAATCGCCTCACCTCAAACACAACTACAGCCATAACTTGCCTTACCTCAAGTCACACAGAGATCAGAGCCACTCAGACAACCCCAAAACCACACAATAATTACATGTCACTCTGCATATATCACTTTTGTTCAGACGCGAAAAGTGGCAGGCAATATATTCTTTACGCGTTGAAATTTCACTCATCGGTATAAAAGAGACATGATTATAAAACAAATGTCGAGACTAGCTCCTCTTTACTAAAAGGCTCAACCCATCCAGTACCAAATACACACAAACTAATCGCAAATGTCTGAACCAGTCGCCAAGCAACAAAAGCTTTCTCAAGCTTTAAAGATTCAATTACGTTCTGAAGACGCTACCGTCCCAACAAAGGGCTCTGCTACTGCTGCCGGTTACGATATCTATGCCTCCAAGGAATGCGTTATCCCAGCCAATGGTCAAGGTATGGCATCTACCGATATCTCATTTACTGTTCCAGTGGGTACTTACGGTAGAATTGCCCCAAGATCTGGCCTTGCCGTTAAGCACGGTATCCAAACCGGTGCAGGTGTCGTTGATAGAGACTATACTGGTGAAGTTAAGGTTGTCCTATTTAACCACTCTGATAAGGATTTTAAGATTGTTAAGGGTGATCGTATTGCTCAATTGATCTTAGAGAAGATTGTTGATGACGCTGAAGTTGTCGTTGTCGAATCCCTAGAGGAAAGTGAAAGAGGTGCAGGTGGTTTTGGCTCCACTGGTAAATAGATATACCACCAGAAACTGCATACAAAAATGACTTTATATAAAGAACATGTAATAATAATAATACAATACAATATACTATAATGTAATAATTTATTACAAAACAGAAAATTACCCGCACAAAACTTAACGCGAATATTAAAAATTTTAGTAAAGTAAACAAACCACTTAAGGAATAAAAGGAAGTGTAAAGATCATTGACCACAGAAATAAAGATAAATACGAAGAATCAGACATATGGCCTCTGAAGTTAAGAGTACAGGTAATAATATACCTAAAAAGAGAGTTTACCCTCTTCGAATGGAAACTCTACCCTCCGAGTCACAGAATGAATTAAAGGATTCACAAAACATCATCACTTCAAGCCAACCAAACGAGGAAGAATACCATGACCAAAACAATGAAATTAATAACATTCCAGAGACACTAGACACACAAAAGACAAGAATCCCACCTCAGAGCTCATCGAGTCTCGAGACTGACCAGGATTTCAGATTTAAGAGACATAAGAATAACAATATCAATGGCGTTCCAACTTTAGGCGAACGATTGGATAACATTCAAAATATGAAGAGTGCTCGTTGGGTGGATAATTTTGATTCTTCAATGCCAATACATAGTCAACCAAGACATAAACCTTACAGAGAATCACAGCAAGCAACACTTAGCCGCGATACACAACCATACTTAGAACCAAATGCATGGCAGCAGCCAATGTATTACGGATACATGCCGATTCCAACGTCACCAATATATCAATCACAAGGTGGAATACCAATGCAATATCCACCACCTGGGTACATGATGCCAAATTCATCCTTACAGCCATTCTATCCAAATTCATCCTTACTCCCGCCTCCACAACTGATCCCATCCAATTTACAATATGCACAAAATACTAGGCGTGGACGTCAATCGATAGCCGATCAAAGGGGTAGAAGACTCTCCATCATGTCAGATAGAGACAATATGATCATATCACCTCATAGGGATGTCCCTGAGAGTCAATTCTACAGACATTTGGGAAATATGCCAAAGGAGCAACAACTAAAGACATTGTTTAGTTGGTGTGCTATGCGTACTGAGGAAAAAATGCTCAAGAAAAAGGTACAGGATAGTGACACCAATGGATCTTTAGATGAGGCCAAGGAAACTGCGATGAAGATCATTGGTGATTTTGTTGAGAACTTAACTAGAGGTAACTTTGATATTGACTGGGAAGCTGAAGAAAGTGTACGCTATGGAGATAAAGAGGAGGATTATGCAGGTGCAGAAGGTGAAGTAGCAGAAGATACTGTCCTTAGAGACTTGTTCAATGATGATGACGATGACGATGAAACCAGAGATACTACCAAGGATGAGACGTATATTTATAATGGATTGAATATGAAGAGAGTTAGCAAAAAGAAATCAAAGGTAAGGAGAGTAATTGCTAGAGGAGAAGACGGAGAGGAAATCACTAAACCTTTACTTCCAAACAGTAAGAACGTTAAGAATGAACACAATTTAATGATACTCGATGAGAAAGTAGACAAATTAAAGGCAGAAATAGAGGATTGGGTAAAAGTTTTGGATAATCAAAAACCGGATATGGAATGGGAACAAGTACTTCAGATCCAAAATCAAGAAATTGAAGGATTTGCCAAAAACAAACATACGGAAGAAGATACATTTGACAAATTGGAAACGGTAACAGATTTACAAACAGATCTTGTAGATCGTATGAATCGTCTACAGGTTCATTCTCACTTGATAAAGTCCCATGCTGATGCCCTGTCGGATCTAACAACCAAGAAGGTAAATGCTCTTTCCAGGGAATTCCTATACAGGGAAAGACGACAGGAGGAACCGGTTGCTCCAAAACTGCTGCTACGTGGCTTGAGTGACGCACTCTCCAAGATATAGAGATCCGGATACGGACCACCCAGTACGTAATAATGTACCGTTGTAACAATAAACATAGTGCCCTCAGGGGTATCCACTTCTTTACCCTTCTATTTTCTTCTACAATAAACTTGTCATGGCTTACTAACAACTCTTAGTAATCGTAATGTGTTACCCGGATCAATATTTACACTGAAAATTTTCTTATGGAAGCGATGAGGTTGTGATAAATTAAAGTTGACTTTGTTCAACTGAATATTCAATCGTCAGTGGCAAAGTTATAAAAGGATTCATCTTTCCATTTAAAGGATAGTTTTTATTTTTAGAGATAATATTATCAAATTATCTCATCACTATATAAAAGAAAATGTCTGAAGAACTAAACAACCAACCTATTGTAGAAAATATTGAAGAGAGCCAACCTGAAGAAGAGTTTATCTCCAACGAGGAAGTCGATCAAGAAATTGTTCCTGAAAACGAAAATGAGGGTCCTGAACCAGAAGATGATGATATGGACGATGTTCCCATGGGTGAAGATGAAGAGACTATCGAGATTGATATGTCCAATAACTCCATTGCTTATTTTGACAAGCATACCGACTCTGTCTTTACTGTCGCTAACCATCCAAAATTACCTCTGATCGTCTCTGGTGGTGCTGATAACATCGCAAATTTATGGACTTCTCATTCTCAGCCACCAAAGTTTGCTGGTTCTATTACTGATCACACTGAATCTGTCATTGCTGCTGTATTCACCGCTGAAGGTAAATTCCTCGTCACAGCCGATATGAATGGTAAGATTTTAATTCACATTGGAGTTAAGGGTGGTTCCCAATGGAAGGTTGCCTCTCAATTAACTGAAGTTGAAGAAGTTGTTTGGTTAAAGACACATCCAACCGCCCCAGGTATTTTCGCATTCGGTGCCATTGACGGTTCTGTTTGGGTTTACCAAATTAACACAACCGATGGCTCCACTGAACAATTGATGAGTGGGTTTATCCATACTGCTGATTGTACCATGGGTGAATTCATCAACACTGACAAGGGTGAAGACCAATTAGAATTAGTCACTTGTTCCTTGGATAGTACCATTGTCGGTTGGAATTGTTACACAGCACAACCACTATTTAAAATTTCTCAACCTGAAATTAAGGGTCTTGAGGCTCCATGGATTACTCTAGCTGTTGCGCCACCACAAATAACCAACGGTAACTCTGGTATCATTGCTGCTGGTTCTAACAACGGTGTCCTTGCCGTCATAAACTGTAATAGTAACGGTGCTATTTTACAATTACAAACTGTCGTTGAACTGAAACCAGAACAAGAAGAGTTAGATGCTTCTATAGAATCCATAAGTTGGTCTGCTAATTTCCCACTATTGGCTGTTGGCCTAGTTATGGGTGAAATATTACTATATGATACTACATCTTGGAAGGTTAGACGTAAGTTTATTTTAGAAGATTCAGTTACGAAATTAATTTTCGACAGAGATGATATCTTTGTTTCCTGTATTAACGGTAAGGTATACCAATACGATTCAAAGACAGGTACTGAGAAATTCGTTTGTAAAGGTCACAACATGGGCGTCTTAGATTTCGTGATAGTGACTCCAGAGGATCCATCACTACCAAGAAAGTTAATTACCGCAGGTGATGAAGGTGTTTCTCTTATCTTTGAAGTTCCAAATTAAATTTTATAAGAGATCTTGAGATAGGGGAAAAACACCAACGTATCGGTCGATTCGGTATAGCAAATATATAAAACTTTCATTTTATCCCTATATATAATTGTACAATAGAATCATAGAAGATATTTTTTTTCCATGCATGGTAAACATTTTTTTAAACATTAATTAATTTATTATGAATAATCATAGTGATTTACAGACAGTAATCGTTGTCGTTGACTTCTGTGTTTTTGTAACGGTTTCAACGATGACATTTATGGGTCGAGATGTGATAATATTGGTAAATACATTGTTTGTTGGTTGGGTAGTTGTGTCACCAATGCTATCAAAATATGTTGAGTGGCCATTTTGACCTAACGAAACTTGGTTAACAGATGTACTTCCTAACCTTAGAGAAGGTGTAACATGTTCGTTATTACTACTCTCTAAAGAAGTAGTTTGTGACATGGACTTAGAACTGGCTGAAAGAGCCACTTCAGTAGTAGTTGATGCAGAAAAATTAGAAGTATCTGCAACAGAAGTCACAAAACTAGACAAGGAAATTGGTGAGGTCAATATCCTCAATTGACTGACGTTAGCACTTGTCATTGAACTTTGTACAAGTAAATCAGATGCATATGAAGTTGATATTGTAAATGACGATAAACTAGAGGTAGTTGATGAAATACTTGTTTCAGCAGACTCAAAAATGCTAGAAGTAACAGTAAATGATTCAGAAGTTGACCATGGCTTTGCTGTCGCAATAACAGCTGCTGGAATTGTACCATCTGAAGGAATATCAACGTAATTACCGATGCTACCTCTCTTTGCTTGAGCCAATGATATTTGATAATGGTCCAAATCAAATACAACATATGCAGAGATTAAGAAGGAATCACCGAGGGTGATCTTATCTGGGGCTGTTAAAACACCGAACCCACAGTATCCCTCTTCATTTTGAGGCAATATGAAATTACTCAAAGGGGCCGTAATCTTTAAATCTCCAAAGTCGAATACAAACGTAGTATCATCATTACTGGTTGGACAATCCAATACATAAATACCATCATCTTCACTATATTTAGCGTTAACGAAAGCGGCCATTTTATCGGCAATTTCCTTTGGAAAGCTGACTAATGTAGTACCAGAATCTAGTAAAACTGGATACCTATTAGTAAAAAATGTTTCATTCTTACCAGTTCTGACGCTTTGGGCACCTAATCCTTGAATAGTGGTAACTAAAGTCGCAGGCTTATCCACAATTTCTGGATATTCATTGACCATAGGGAAAGTATACAGATTACCATTATAGGCATCAGTATCAATTGCACCAAATAAGATAGAAGAATCACCTCCCAACGATAGTGAATATGCAACAGTATCAATAATACCTTCTTGTTTTAGAACTTGTGGAAAGTTGGGATAGAAACTGCCCGGAGCACCCTCATAACCTAATACAGATTCACGCCTAGGGAAACCTATACCTAATACACCACCAACTGGAGTAGTTGCGTAATTTGCCAGCCCAAATTGAAAGTCTGTAATATCAATATTGTTAATTGTAAATTTTTCTTTTGCCCAAATACCATCTTCAAAACTGCCATCAACATAAGAACTAAAAAATCGCCCATTATTCATTTCTTTAAATGTAGTAGAAATATTTGGGTTAAACATTGTGAAACTGGAACAATCAATAGATGGAGTTATACGTCTTCCATGATAACTTTGGTTGGAAGGCATGTTATTTTGAGAAATACAGAAGGGGTTGATAGAGTTCATTAACCACAAATCAGAGGAACCTGAATCAAATAGCACGGTAATATTCTGTGCAGGACTCCCAACAGACATAGTAGTTGCATAATATGTATCTTCATAAGATTTTAAATCTATTTTCAGGTTATTGCCCTTTTTATAAAATTTGTTATTACCAATAGAATCATCGGCCATAGGCTTTGAGATCGGAAACTTCAGAGGTATCGTAAATGCATTAACCTTTATGATATTAGCTCCTAAAACAATTAATACTAATAAATGTTTCAATAAAGTCATTTTTGAAGTGCAGATAGTGTTCAATTGTCACATATAAATGAGTGGATCCAAAACATATTAACGGAAGCTTGAAATTACCAAATCAGTGTGTCCCAGCACTTTTATACATTTTTTTAACACTAATGGTTTATCTGATGGATTTGTAAATTATAATACCTTGTTTCAGATTGTGATAGTTCTCGAAGTTGAATTACGATTTTTAACATCATTTAAGCATGTAATTTCCTAATAGGGTAATAACAAGCATTCGGGCCATATGCAGTTACCTAAAAAAGAACAAATCCATACAGATAATGGAAATGTGAAACATCACAAAATGGTAATATCATGTATTCGTCGTTAAATAATTACTACATGTCTTCTATGTACCTTATGTGCATTATTTCAAGGCATCTAATTTGTTCAATTCAGATTGAATGATTTTAATTATGTCCTTTCTTCTTTGTCTTAATGCTTGCTTTCTTTCAGCTGGGGTGACCTCAACCAAGTCAACACCATCCAGTTCGATAAGCAACTTTAATAACATTTCGTTACAGTAGTTACGTTCATAAACCATTTTCTCATTAGCAACATCAAAGGATTCTAATAAATTTTCGATTCTACTCTTAAATTCGTTATTGTATCTCAGTAAAACATTTTCTAACTTGGTTTCCAAAGTCATAGGAATTGGTTTTTCATCTCGCTTCTTGGACTTCTTACTTTGCTTACCAGAACCATTTTGCTTTAAAAATTTCCATAGGAAGAAGGTCACGATAGTTGCTATCAAACCAGTAGTTGCCAAGTTTTCATTTGTGAAGTAACTGTTCAGATCTAAATTTGGAATCTCAGAAGGCATAGGGTATACCTGGGCTATTGCGGATTGGTTGTATTTCAATGAGCATATTGTAAACCCATATAATCTCAAATTTACAGTATATGTCGCTTTTTTTTTCACGTCACTGATTATTTGGAAAAGTACGCATTGCTTGAAGGTGAAAACGATGCCGTGAGTAAAAGCAAAATCACAAGCATTGTTTTCAGGAAGAATAAATTTGTTTGCTTCTAATATCTGGAAAATTCTTGTATGATTAAACTTATCATTTATAAATTTGAATTATTGCGATAGTACGATTTGATCAAAACTTGTTCAGCTTAATATATTCGAAACTTATAGTTAATTATTCAGTTGTTACAGTTGCAATAAAACGTATATTCCCTGAGTTTCTTAAAACATTAACGAATACTTTTAACAAAAATGAAATACTCAGTAGCCTAACTGTTACCTTTCCAACTTGTCGAAGATTAGTGTATTTAGTATCCAATTTGAATTCTTTTCTGTTTAAGAGCGTGAGGGTAACACACCACCTTATTTATTCACTATCAATTAAGGGGAGATTCAGTTCGTGTTTGTCTTGCTTGAGTCACCTCTACACTATCAACATAACTTGGAGATAACCATTGCACGTTGGAGCCTCTATATCAATATTGTTACCCTTGACTCTAGAAAAAGCATTATACTATTGTACCGCTTCTTTATTTTTCTGAACTTAAAGATAGACCAGTCCTATACTTTCGGATTACCTTTGAACTCTTTATAAAAGGCAAAACACAGGGACAACAAAGGCAAAACCATGACAGCCGAGTCCATATCTAATAGATCTAAGTTACCTGAGCCTTCATATGTAGGTGATCAGATGGCTAAGGTGAATATATTTTTAAACCCAGATGCATCCATTATTAACGAGCTGTTAGATGTATCTCTTGGTGATAGTATAGAGGTGCAACACAAAAAATTAGATTACATACTGTCGATGCTAAGCATCGAAGACTCTATTAGGGACAAGATAGAGGGTGCATATGCACACATTTCAAAGAGAGTGCTCTTTGAAATCAAGTTGCATGAATCACTGGAGACAAATGATCCGATTACAAATTACAAATACATTAAAATTTTAAATATATGTGTGAACTACTGTCCCAGAATTAAATATGATTACTGCGAATCGTTAAAGAGTTATATGTCCCTATTAATAACTCAAGCGATACACTCAACACCATTAGATATCAACAGAGCAAATGCCTTGGTGGAACTTTTGAATTTCTTCCTCATATATAACAATAAAAGGTTGATTGATGATGATTTGGCAGAAAATATTGGACTTTTGGTCATTTCAACTACCTACAAATATGCGGGTGAACTAAATTTTAAATATTCTGTCCGTACTAAGATTAGCATGTCCCGAGATGAACTTTTAGAAAATTATGATTATTTTAACAATACAGGATTAAGACATCCTGATGTCATTCCCAACTCCGTCCCAATAGACAACATATTCGATAAAAAATTTCTCTCCTCCGGCTTGATTCTTTATTGTTTCAATAGTAATGCCATTAAAAGATCCTCTTATGCTCTTTGGGAGCATTCGCATTTCAGAACATTCACTCTAAGTTTATTGAAGAGTGAAGATATAAACTTACGTTGTGCAGCATTAGAATTCTTTATATATCCATTCATAAATGAGGAAAGAGGTTGGAAAGATATTAAAACTTTGAAAATAATTCTACCATACCTTCAAACATGCTTTGAAGTAAGAAATTTACCTTGGTGGTTTGATCCATTTGAAAAACTAATTTTATTATTGGAATTATTTAATAGGCATGTCCCAATGGCTAATCCGGTTTTGGAATTCCTCGATAGTACCAATTTAATAAATGGTTTACTTAGAATATTCTTTGAATGCCTATCTTTAAAGAATCATACCGAAAGCACACTGAAGACGATGACACAACTAGTCAAGTTGTGTGCTTGCTTTGCAGCTTATGACGAAACACATAGATTTGAGCTACTACAGAGCACTACTCTCTTGTGCCACATGCAGCAGTGTCTAGAAGAACATGTTAAATTGCTGGATGAATTTATTGTGAATAAGCAGTTGTTAGTAGGCATTTCAAAAGAATTGCCACCTTTGCACAATAGTGACCTAACCATGGCATGGCTTTTACTTCTAAAATCCTTCTCGAGAAGTGCTGCCGCTTTAAGGACAACTTTAAGAAAAAACAATATTACCGATTTATCATTAAAATCGGTCGTAGTGACATATAGAAGTACACGAGAGTGTTATTTTGCTAGTAAGGAGTTTTTAGAAACTGAAATCAAAATCATGGGCTTGGCATTGGGTAGTCTTTGTAATTTTATTGTGGAATTTTCAAGTGTTCAAAACTTTTTATTGGATCACAATATTATTGATATATGCCATGATATTTTGACTGATCCTCTGTTCAATCGTGAGAAATCTTGGGATAACCATGAAAGGCGAGCTGCATTCAAGGATATAAATGTTGACGAAGTAAAGACTAACTCATTGTGGTTATTAAGACATTTGATGTATAATTGTCAAAATCAGGAAAAGCTAGAGTTGCTTTCGAAGATCTCAATGGATACGTTACTAGAGTTTGTGAATGATTCCTGCTGGCCAGTTCAAGAACAATGCTTCCAAGTTTTAAGAAATCTAACGTGTAATTCAAGAAAGATCATTAATATTTTATTAGAAAAGTTTAAGGATATTGAATATAGAAAGGATCCAAGAAATGGCGATACTGTCCCAGTTGGTTCCACATATCTATTCGAGTTTCTAGCGAGTAAAATGCACAAATTAGATGCACATGATATCTCTCAAAGGAAAACCTTGGAGGCAATATTATATATTATTGTGAACTTGGCAGCTGTGAATGAAAATAAGAAAGAATTAGTAATCGAGCAACAGGATATCTTAGATGTACTTCATGAAATACTGTCCGAGACACCAAGCAAATGCAGGCGTTACGGTAACAATAGTGAATTAAAACTTGCTGCCCTGTGGATTTTACATAACATACTTTGGGATTCCAATGTGTCTGAATTTACTGAATTTACAATTAAGGGATTTAATCCTAGAACTCTTCCAAGAAGAAAGGAAGAAGGAGAGGTTGGTAAAGATTTAAATTATTCTTATCCAGGCGCAAACAGTAATCACGGTGAGGATGTTAGGAAGGATGGAGAATCTATGGATAAGGAAGACGAAGAAGATGATTTCGTTCGTTCAGCAATCTCTAATAGTACAATAAATGCAACTCCTGCTACAATTGCAAGATGTAAAATTTTAGTTGATGCTGGGATGTACGAGTTGGTTAAGCAGAATGTTTATGACTATAACCTAAATGTCAAACAGAAGGCAAGAACTCTATTAGATTTAATGGACGCATTGTTACAACAAGTCGTGCAGTAATCGTCGTTGATTTGGACATCATATTCATAATAATATCCTTTTTTATAGTTGATATATGCATACTCTACCAAAATGATACATAATCAATTTGTTTTTAACAATAATTTTGCATCGAAGAATATAACAAACAAATTTGATAAGTAAAGTTCTGAATTAATTATATTTTTATATATTTAAAAACCTAATAAAATACACAAATGACGAGAAGAAATAAGAAACCGAAACGGAAAAGTTAAGGTGCTTAATCTTGGGTCTTTTGAGAACCACGTAGTAAACCAGTTCTTCTGGCGGCAATTAAACCAGCCTTTTGACCAGCAACAGCACCT